>JAHDVF020001126.1:0-158331 GCA_022606425.2 Lepidostoma basale | reverse complement strand
GGAGATACCCATTACACTGGCGCCCAAACGTGTGGCGTTCTGGCGTTGTCATTCGATGAAGGACTTGTGTGGGCTAAAGCTTGTGTCGTATATTGATTGTTAACTGTTTATTGTCGAATTGGTAGTTTGTAATTAATTGTTTATAATGGAACAAATAGTAAATGTTCCCGGGGCCCATTTCAAAACCCTTTGCAAGGCGTTGAAGGATCGCGGAATATTGCCAAAGAATACCCTCGTGGAAGTCCGTGTTCAGGCTGAGGAATTCAACGCACGGACGAGTGATGTCGTTCCACTCACCATACCCCCCACTGTCGCTGACCTGCCGATCTCCGCCCCCCTTTCAATCGTGTCCTCTTCATCGGTTTCTCTAACACGACCCCCTGTAGAGCTTCAGCCCTTGAATGTTAATTTCGCATCGTGGCCTGTGCAACATTTCACCGGCGCGGAAGATGTGCGCGAATTTTTCACCCGTCTAGAAGAAATCGCCAAATCTAGACGCTTCGACTCCCAATTATTGCCATCTGTACTTCCCGAATTCCTCAAAGGCCGCGCTCTGACACACTATAGAGCGTATTGTACGACCTCCAGTGACTGGTTGCTCCTTAAGTCACAGTTCCTGCAGCGTTTCGAGGATGACGATTATGTCATCTCAAAGAAGCTGGAGATATGGTCCTCGCGCCAGTCTCAAAATGAATTAGCGGCAGACTACTTCGCCCGGGTAGTGAGCACCAATAATACCATTGGGGAGGACGGTCTCTCTGACCAGGAGATCCTCAAGGTATTAAGGAAGGGACTTTCGCCCAAATTAGCCCCCGTAATAATTTCAGCCAACTTCTCCTCCGTCGTGGAACTGGAGAGAGCATGCCAGACCTACGAAAGATTGATTGGTGCGTCGGACCACCCCAGCCGCTCTGAACCTAAATCCGGCCCCTACGTCCAGAAATCCCTAGCTGCCGTTCGTGAGCCTCCCAAGAGCCCCCTAAGATGTTTCTCCTGCAAAAACCTGGGCCATATCGCCAAGAATTGCAGAAAAAAAACCTTCCTGACACCTCTAGACCACCCCCCAGTTTTTTCGCAACAAAAAACTAGCAGCTAGCCAGTCTCCCGTAATCCCGCGCTCAGCGGAGTGGTTAGACTGGCTGGCTTCTGTAAAATTATTCCACGAAACCTGGTATCTCCATGCGGTAAAAATTACAAATGCCCGTGACAATCGCCCATACTTGAATTTTAAAATCCACAGTGTCCCCTTTCGCGGTCTGCTTGATTCCGGTGCAGCCATCAACATCTTAGGCGGAAATCTGTACCAATCCTTTATTAATCTCAATTATAAAATCACCCCTGGTAATTGTTCAATTCACACGGTCGATAATACCTCCCACCGTAGTATCGGAACCGTTACCTTGCCCATTCGTTATGACAATACCACCACTTGGGTATCATTCGTCCTAGTCCCTTCCCTAAACGACTGTTTCATCCTTGGAGTCCCTTTTATTGAATCATCTGGACTCACTCCCAGGCTATTTCCTGGACATCTGGATAACAAACCAGCCAAACAGTCAAATACTCAACCCGTGTACTCAGTGAATCCCTCGCCATCTTGTCTCGTCCCTGCCGAAGAATTGAATCCTGCTCAGTCCAAGGACTTGGACCGAATTAAAAACTTGTTCGAACAAATTTCTTTCGAAAAGATAGGTCTGGGCAGGACCCACCTTGTTAATCACGAGATCGACACGGGTAACCATCCGCCGGTTAAACAGAAAACATTCCCCCAATCCCATGTTCGCCGCCAACAATTAATAGAGGAACTAGAGAGAATGATCTCGCTGGACGTAGTTGAACCCTGCAAGAGCCCGTGGCTAAATAATGTATTTATTGTCCCCAAAAAGGATGGTTCTGCACGATTCGTTCTGGATCCGCGAAAACTAAATTCGATTACCAAAGCCGACTGTTATCGCTTACCGAACATTGACCGAATTCTAAGCAACCTGCGTGACACTAAATACCTTACTGCCCTTGATTTAAGCATGGGGTTCTGGCAGATGCCCCTGACTAGAGAATCAATGATAAAAACCGCATTCTTTATTGAGGGTAGGGGTCAGTTTTGTTTCAAAGTTACTCCATTCGGGATCGCCAATATACCGAGCCAGTTGCAAAGGTTAATGGATGCTCTATTTTGTGATCTCGGTGACCATGTTTTTTGTTATCTCGATGACATTCTTATTTGCAGTCCAGATTTTGAATCTCACGTCAGCACACTCGCCCTGGTTTACGAACGTCTGCGCGAGGCCAACCTCACTATTCGTCTAGGCAAATCAGAATTCTGCAAATCTTCACTGAAGTACTTAGGCCATGTGATTGATCGTGAAGGAATAAGAACTGACCCAGATAAGATTAAGGTAATGATTGATTTCCCCCGTCCCACATCTACCAAAGAAGTTAAATCCTTCTTAGGCTGTGCCAGTTACTATCGTAAATTCATTGCACATTTTGCCGAAATTGCTGCCCCTTTATGCCGTTTAACAAGTATAAAGCTTAAAGGCACTTCCTTCCAATGGAACGAAGAGGCTGAACAATCATTTGTTGCCCTAAAAAATATTATGACTACCGCCCCTGTGTTGAAACCCCCTGATTATTCTGTACCCTACATTCTTACTTGTGATGCCAGTGGTATTAGTATTGGTAGCTTCCTTGCCCAAAAAAATGCCTGACGGTTCCGAGCATGCTATAGCGTATTTTTCCCGAAAACTGACTGCTCCTGAACGTTCCTATTCTACCACTGAACGCGAACTATTGTCTATTGTGGATTCGGTACATCATTTCAGGAGTTACCTGGATGGCACACACTTTACGGTCCAAAGTGATCATGGCTGTCTCAAATATTTGAACAATCTGTCATCGCCAGGAGGCAGACTCGCCAGATGGGCTTGCCGTCTATCACAATATAGTTTCGATTTTGTATATAAAAAAGTTTGCGAAAACAATTTAGCTGATGCCCTAAGTCGCATCGAAGTGTCCTCCCTGACCTTCCCTCCGCCCTTCACTAACGTGACTGATCAAACCTATCTAAATCTATATTCGGCATGTAAGGATAACCCGCAGTCGACAGCCAACTATCTTATCAATAACAAACACCTGTACCGTTATTCGAAATCAGGAAACTCCTCGCGCCCTGACTCCAGCAGCTACCTCTGGAAGGTTGCTGTACCCGCTAATGAAATCCCCCATGTTATATCTGACTTTCATAACAACTTCTGTCATCCCGGGATTGAAAAAACATTTAGAACCCTCTCGCAAACATTTTATTGGAGCAATATGCGTCGCACTATCAAACAATTCATAAAAGCTTGCGACACCTGCAAGGCCTATAAGCATAGCACGCAGTCCCCTTTAGGTTTAATGACGGTGCCTAAACGCCTTTCTAAACCCCTCGTCTCCTTGTCTGCAGACCTCGTAGGGCCACTCCCGATGTCCAATCATCGCTTCTGTCACATTCTGACAGTAGTAGACAACTTTTCAAAATTTGTTTGGGCGTTTCCCCTTAGGACAGCCAACTCCAAAACTGTAATTAAATTACTCGAGGAGAAAATATTTCTGCCTTACTCTGTTCCCCGTACGCTTATTATCGACAACGGAAGTCAATTTGTCTCCAAGGAGTTCCGTAAGTTCACTGAAACCTATGGAATACAAGACTTGTACTACAACGCCCGCTATCATCCTCAGAACAATGTAAGCGAACGTCATAATGCAAACATCATTACCGCACTGGCAATTCTGGTAGGGAATAATCAACGGACTTGGTGTTCAAAGCTTCCACAGATCTCATCTTGCTTAAATAATACTGTCAGTATTGCTACAGGATATACCCCGTTCTTTCTTTTGCACGGCTTTGAAACTGCTCCCCACGGTTCATTTCACAATAAATTTGTTCGTGAATCAAACTCCCATAATCCATCTGACATCACCTCGGACTACGCATCTGGCCTACTTAGAATGGAAAATGTCTATGAAGAAGTTTCTTCCGCACTACTCCAAGCCTTCCAACGGAACGCTACTCGGTATAATCTAAGGCGTAAATCTTGTACCTTGCATGTCGGACAACTGGTCTGGCGCCGTGCCTTCCTTCAATCTGACGCTTCAAGGTACATATCTGCCAAACTGTGTCCCAGATTTATCAAGTGCAGGATACTCAAAAGAATTTCAGATACCATATATGAACTTTCTGATATGGCTGGAAAAAGTATCGGTACATTTCACATCAAGGACTTAGTCAAACAGGAATAGTTTCTAAGTTAAACTAAAGTTAAACTTAGTGGCGCCCAAATATATTAACCTATGACTCAAACCTTTGTCTTAATATGTATTTTTGTTCTCAAGGGACTCGCATAATTTCCATCATTTCGCGAGGACGGGTAAGCGACCCCGGGACCCTAGCCATTACTGCTATTTCTAGCATACTTTCCCCCATAGCAGTAGTGTCCTTCAATATAACCTTGTTTCCTTCCTCATTATGCATCCTATCCCCACTATGATTGCCCCCTTCCTTGTGCCAATTTCTATCTTACTTGCGTTTGTAGTGTCTATTGTGTTATGGTATGTATGAATAAGCGCCTGATGAAGAATAAACTGCCCCCATTCACCACTTGATCTAGTTGTGTTAGGAGCGCTCTAAGAGAAGATGCCTGTATCCATCGAATGCATGAATAATTGTAAATTTCCCGAACGCTAGAGACACTTGGTAGACCTACAGATGCATTTGTATTATGGTTTGGTTATATTTTCCCTTCCTACTTGAGTGTTCCATGTTCTTGTGTGTTCTGGATGGATTAAAAACTTATTTTATTTGTGTGGAATACAAGATTGTCCATCACTTATAATATTATGAACTTTTCCATCTCACCTGAACAGAAATTTTATTGACATATCATTTTTGTATGTGCAAATTGTCTAAATTTATAACTATTGTAACACCAATTTCTTTATAAACTTGTTTTTTTTTTCTTCTTATTTATTGTTATATATGTTCATGTGTGTGTTGGGTCGTGAGTCAGTTAAAGGTGTTGCATATTGGATTGGCAATCACTTTTACGATTGAGTTCACTTCTCCGATTCACCTGAACAATAACGTCCATTATATGTTTTAAAATGTTGTAGGTATATATGTTGTTTCAGTCACCTGTAGAGTTTGTTTTTGTAGAGAATAGAAGGAGTCAGAACGCTATAGGTATACAGCCTTAGAATATGTAGATGTGCCTTATTTTCCGAGGCGAAAGGGAGCCAGACCCTAATAAAAAGCAACGCTATAGGTATACAGCCTTAGAATATGTAGATGTGCCTTATTATCCGAGGCGAAAGGGAGCTAGACCCTAATACAAAGCAACACTATAGGTATACAGCCTCATAATATGTAAACGGACATGCCTCTGTTGTATGTAATTTAAATTTTTGTTTTTACTGGTGACTGAACACATAATATTGTTGTAACTGTTTTTCTTTATAATCTATCATCTAGGCTAGAGATGTCCAACAATAATTTACCTCAAGACCCTAACCCCTTCTCCTTTTAGAATCAGTGAGTGCCATTTAGCTACAAAAAAAAAACAACAATTGTGTCTCTTTTGTGCTGTGGAAACTTTAAACAATGATAAATTTTTGTATTTATAACTTAACTGTGTTTGTGTTTTTACCTGAACTATAATTTGTATTTTTTTTTTAAACTTAACAATTTGTAATATGTCAAAATAACTGTCACCTATGACTTAAACCTGTTTCCGCTGTGTTTAATGATCCCTCATCTTCTGGATTAAACTATAATTTGTATTTTTTTTTAAACTTAACAATTTGTAATATGTCAAAATAACTGTCACCTATGACTTAAACCTGTTTCCCCTGTGTTTAATGATCCCTCATCTTCTGGACTAAACTATAATTTGTATTTTTTTTTTTAAACTTGACAATTTGTAATATGTCAAACTAACTGCTACCTAAGACTTAAACCTGCCTCCCCTGTGTTTAATGATCCTTAATATTCTGAACTAAACTATGATTTGTTTTTTTTAAACTAAACTCTGTTTGTAAAATGTCTAACTAACTGCCACCTAGGACTTAAACCTGTCTCCCTTGTGCTTAATGATCCTTAATTTTCTGAACTTGTGACTATAGTTTGTATTTTTAAACTAAACTTAACAATTTGTAATATGTCAAACTAACTGCTACCTTTTAGGATATAAACCTGTCTCCCATGTGTATAATGATACATTTTTTTAAACTTGTGAATCTAATTTGTACTTTGAAATAAACTGTCTTTGAATTTCTCAATTGTCCAAACTGTCACCTTCTAGGATTTAATCCACGTGTAACTTTTGTATGCCATTCACTGAAGGAGCTTTTTTTTTATTATTTTTTTTTATTCCACATAAGAGCGAGTGTAACGTAACAATTACTATTTCTTGTTATTTTCGGTTATCCCAATATTCAGCGTTTAGACTCCATTCAAACCCCTAGTTCCCGTTTTTACCACCAGAGTGCTACTTTAAACTCTTGTTCCCGCGCGCTTCGCGGATTTGGCGCTAAATTCACCCCGATGTGTGCGCCCTCTGCAGTTGACTCTCAGCCCCTTCTGCGCAACCCCTTCTGCGCAGCCCATTCGGCCCGACTTCACTTCGTTTTGAGCTGTCAACTTCGCGGCATCGATTGCAGGATCGCCGTTTCGACCCGCGATTTTCCCGATGGGATAATCCGCTTTCATCTAGCCTCATCCGCCATGGAATAACTTCGAGCAAGGTATTTGCAGTACTTGCCATCGTGCCCATAAAATCTGTGGCATTATTTCAGGTTTTCCACCAACTTGTCCTGCACTATGGCGATGCCAAAAGTGCATATCCGCTCCCAGGCCGTTTGTCAAGCCCGACCTTGCTGCGGTTGATTCCCTCCGCCACGGTCCGAGCCATCCTCTGCTCCCGAAATTGCCGCCCACGTGTTGTCGCACATCATGCCCCGACAACGTGGTTGACCTCACCACCATGCGGAACTGCGAGGACCACTTCACGCCGCTTCAGACAGCACCAACAGGTTAGGGGACCTCGTGTCTGCCAGGTGACGCTCTACATATTGATTTGCTGACCCACCATCTTCTGGTCAGCGTCGCTGATAACGTCTACGGACGACGTCGCCGGTCGATGTCCTGACGAGCACGCCGTCGAGGAATCGCCTCAAACAGCCTCTTCATTATTTCACCATGTGCCTCTTTTTTTGTATACGTACGACATCTCTAGCCCCTAGATAATAATTTAACTATTTTTTGTGTTATAATAAACCCTCATGTATTCCGTCATATGTATTTATTTACACCTTTCCCTATTCGAATGACAAACAGCCGGAAAGTATCTCACGAGAAAACCGGAGATCTAAGGGCCCGCTCTCTGCGCTAGCCGAGGTAGGGAGATACCCATTACAACTATAGCACTAAGTAATATGTGCCACATTGCCCGGGGTTCGCATGGTTTTAAAAAGACCTCTCGTGGACGCTAGAGAGTTGGAATTAAGTTGCTGCTGTAAATGCAACATGGCACCTTACGACATTTTGTAGAGGCATGTTTTCTAGCAAAACATACCCCATCGTGGGCCTTTTACCCTTTTGAACCCCCAACTTTCTAACTAAATAAACCTAACTAACCATCATGCCGTCTCCCCGAAGAGATAGGCAAAAATGATGGACTACCCCACTCTTCTTTCCTGACATACTTGTCTCGATTCCTCAACATTCATACAACATCGATTTCTCCGACTCCTCACGTGGCCGACATTCAATATTCGATTTATTTGATCGTGCAACGATTTTCTCAGTCTTTTTCTATTTCTAGTTTCATTTATATCGTAAACATAACTTAATAATCATTATTTATTCATTCATTCTTTCTATGTGTCCAAACCATATAAATGTTCCTTTCATTATTTTGGTCATAACACTTTCATTCGCACCGCATTCACTTCTTATATTTTCTTTTGACACTCTATCAAAAACAGATTTTTACACATTCGTCTAAAGATCGCAATTCTACTGCATTTAACTTTCTTCCATATTTTGCCAGTTGCATGCTTTGCTTCCCTATATAAAGGTCGGTACAAGAACACCATTGGGCACTGCCATTTTTAGCTTTTTTATAAGTTTTTGTTTGCGATGACAACTTTAAGTAACATATAAATGTCCCTTTCATTATTTCGTTCATAACATTGCACCGCATTCATTTCTTATATTTTCATTCGACACTCTATCATACACAATTTTTTGCACACATTCGTCTAAGAGATCTTATTTTTACTGCATTACTCTACTTCATCTATATTTTGCAATTAACATGCTTCGTTTCCATACATAACAAATACTTTCGATTCTCGTGGCCCATATAAATATTTTCAAAATCGATCATGTTTTCTTTCCTGCGAAATAATGTTATTTCTGTTATCGAGGCAATATCATTTCCTTGCTATGTTATTAGGGTACATCCTTGATCTTTATTCCCTTCCAAATTGGTTTGCCATCTAACCCACATAAACTTCCAAGCTAAAAAGTTATGTCATTACACAAGCATGGCATTTAAAGAGACGCGGATATATTTTTGGGATAAATTCTATTCGACATTATAGTAACGATTTCTTTAGATTTCTCTGAAAGACCTTCACTTTATTTTAATGTAATGTGATGTACTTTGATTCTTTATAAATACAGCCTCTTTTCAAAATGCAATGAATTAAAAAGTACTCTTTTCTTCGTTTCGGTACAAGATCCAACAACAAACTTTATTTAAATCAATCCAGTATTCGTTTACCTATTATATTGAAATTTAGATAGAGTAAATGTGAAATTGTTCTGATTAAATCACGTTTCATATAATAATTAAATAAAACGATATTTTTTTTACTTATTACATTTGTCTTTATTTCGACAGCGACTGATTTCGCCAGGCTCACAATGCCGACGTACTGCAGAGGGCCAGAGACAATAGAGAGCTGTTGTCAAGTCTAAAAATTAGAAAGGTTTCATATCTGGGTCATGTGCTAAGGGGAGAAAAATACCACCTGATATTAATGGTAAAGTGGAGGGACGTCGAGGAGTTGGTAGAAGGCAGCTGTCCTGGCTGCAGAACATCAAAGAGTGGACAGGAATAACAAGAGTTCAGAATCTGTTCCAAATGGCGCAGGATAGATATACCTTTGCTGTAGTGATCGCGTACGTTGGGGGGACCTGACACGGCACCGAAAGAAGAAAAAGATTATGAAATTCCGCAGTGTTTACGTCTAAAGTTTAGAGGTTCTAATAAATAAAAAAATTCAAAAATAGTAATTTTCATTACAAAAGGTTATAAAGTCATTATATCTTTACTCAATTTTAAATAAAATCTCTTCATTTATTTTTTATTTCTTCTTATAAGCAGGGAAATTTTGGGATTTAGTTTTTCTTCTAAAGGGGAGACTATGTTTATCTTTTTCTCTTCTTCTTCTTCTTCCTCAGCCTATTCCCGTCCACTACTGGACAAAGGCCTCCTCCATTTGCTTCCATGTCATTCTATGTTTATATATCTGTCTTATTTCATAAAAATGTTCTTCATGGTTCCTTGGAAATTTTTGGAATGTATGCCCATTGACAATTTAATGAATCAAAAATTAAACTTATTTATTTCATTTATTATCATTATTTAAGCTCTTTGAGTATCACTCTAATCTAGGCAAATCTGCTTCTCCTAAAATATATTCTCATTGTTATATTTTGGATAGTGGTTAATGTTTCCATATATTTTTCATTAGTCCGAAATTATATGCTGCTACAGTTATTTATCATCATAGGATTAGAAATAATAAAAACTTATAAATAAATCTCGAGATACATACTCGTACATAACTTTTATACATTAACATTTAAATATGAAAAACAGATTTTGAAATATGATAATTATAATGATAATGTTGCTCAGTTTTAATCCCGCTTGTCGTTCTAGTTTAAGACTACTTAATAAAAAAAATGTATTTCAACAAGCGAGTATTTGTTCGATTAATAAAAACAGGATTTGGATACTCGAAACCCTTGATAAGTCTTAAAAAACTATACTCTGTTTTCTTACATAGATTTACAGTAGCATACAATAAACCCTTTTGGTAGCGACTGTTCATGACACCATCATTCGCACCACATTCACTTCATATATTTTTATTCGACACTCTATCATACACAGAGTATACACACATTCGTCTAAGAGATCTCATTTCTACTGCATTTATTCTACTTTTATCCTTCTTTTGACAGCTCCATGCTTCGCTTCCATGCATAAGGGTCGGTTGAAGAACGCCATTGTCCACATTGTCATGAACAAAATAATGAAAGGATCATTAAGATGGTTTGGACATATGGAAAGAATGAATGAAGAAAGAATGGTAAAAAAAAATATGTTAATGATGTAAATGGAAACAGAAATAGAGGAAGACCGAGGAAAACGTGGCACGATCAAATAAATCAAATATTGAATGTCGGCCATGTGAGGAGTCAGAGAAATCGACGCGCGTGCATGACACGATGTATGAATTATTATTTTTTATTTTTTTTGTATGCAACAGGTTTTTATGACCCTATTACTGTATACAATTTACATAAATTTTGCATGCATTTTACATACATTTTAAAATACATGTTAAAATAAAACAATTAAAATAAAATAAAACAATATTTAACAGTTGGGGTATGTACCTACGAGTATATGTTCCTTAAAGGACGTATAGGTCATTTGAAAATGTCCACATCGACTGACACCTCATTCAAGAGCACCATACTCCGAGTCATTGTATGCTGCGCCAAGACATTTGTCCTGCTATGCGGTATGCACAACAGATCGTGTCTTCTAGCGCGAGCATACCTGTCCGGTGCATTGAGACCATAACACTCTAAGAGGTATGGGCTATCAATGAGGTTACGGAGTATTTTAAATCCTAAGATCATCAATGTACCCTTTCTTCTTGATTCGAGACTGCGGTACTCTGTGTATGATTATGAGGAAGCGAGAGAAATATGTCAGGTAATAAAAGCGTGGCAGTCCATTATTTTTGCCTACCCCTTCGGGGAGACGGCGGGATGGTTAGTTAGTTAGTTAGTTAGGTAGCGACTGTTACAGATTTATAAAATTTATATCGGGCTAATGTTTATTTTTTGTTTTAATAAATAACGTTTATTTTATGTAAATAAACAACATTTTATTTAATTCAATGTATGATAAACTATTCAGAATAAGTAAACCTGACCATTTCAACACAATAACTACCCCCAAGGTCTCGCGGAACACCCATTTTTCCTTAACTTAGCATTTATTTCCAGTAAATCCTACTGACGTCTATTTTACCTTATATCTCGAAACGGGGTATATTCCCTGCTCTATAAATTCCTTCAAATAATAAACACCTTTCGGGCGGTTGTTTTTCTTTCCTAATATCTTATTCACCTACCCCCTGGCCATTACGGACATAATTTGACCCGACCAATAATTACTCTCCGTAGTATGCTAAGCTTACATAAATGCGAAAGTACCAATTACGATTCTGAGTGTTGAAGAAAATACTGGCTCTATGTCATTAGTAAAATAATCAGTGAAGTAGCTTAAGTTTAATAAATTCATTTTAACATCTGTCAAAACTGACCATATTCATAATTTTTTTTATATAATTAACTATACTCGTATGTAACGATTTTGTAAATATTTACATTGATGATGAGCTTCTGTGCCCCAAAACATATTTATGTTTAAATTATAATTATAAAGTGTTGTGGTACAATGTTTAGAAGATTATTTAGTTGAGTTTTAAACATTGGTGAAAATGTCCGTTTCCTTCTTCTTCTTCTTTCTATGTCCTGTCAGGTCTCCCTAACGTTGACTATCAACCTTTCATAGTGATGACCTGGGAAAAAATATCCAGAGTGGTATCCCTTTGCCTTCTCTGGAGGATTTTCTGTCGGGGTTACCTTCCCTTAGCTGGGTGTATCCAGTTTCCTACGAGTATTATATTAATTATTTGGTTGTTTAATCTATATACGGATGCTGGTGATATAATTAACGATATGTCTGTCATCTTTATGCTTCATGCAGACGACGCAATTTTAATTGCTAACAGCACGGAATATCTCCAAGTCTTATCGATAGCATGTATAAAGTACGAGTATGCAATAAAAGTGACCATAAGGAATGTGTCGAAGTCTAGATATATGGTATTTGAGAAAGGATAAATGTATAACAGATTGTGGGCATAAGTGCAAATGGCAAAATAAGGCAAGATGTTACTGAATTCATCTATCTAAGAGTCGTGTTCACAAGAGGCGGGCAAATTTAGAAAAGACATCGAAAGAAGGGTTGGTGCTGAAAACAAAATAAATGGTGCACTCAAAATCATCGCTACAAATAGAAATATATCGAATGAAGCAAATATAGCAGTGCAATGGATTTCTAGTTCCTTTCCTATATTAATTAGTTAAGCTTAAAGTTAGCAGAAGAAGGATTAAGGTAGAATAACTGATGTAAAAATGAGAGAAATGAAAAATAATGGATGATAGGATGCTGAACGTAGAAGCAAGAACCTACCTACATTCATTCATGTCTTAGTAAACGGTTATACTGAAAATAATACTAAATATGAAGTTTTACATCATTGTTTAATAACTAACTAATTTACTCTGCCATTGCCGGTCCCATGTTCGGATGATAAAAAGGAGTGTTGAAAAAAAAGGCTAGCTGCAAAATAGCCTACTTCATGTCTATGTCATAGATCATTAGATCCATTAAAAGAAAAAGACTCAAGATCTAATAAGTTAGTTGTTTTTATATTAGTTTATTTTTCATAAAAAAATTGTCGATGTAATATTTTTTCATACAGCATACTTGATGGATCTGTCAAGTCAGATTGGACTCGACAAACATGCCCAACCCATGCTAGGCGACCGGCTCAGGTGCTCATTAAATTCTCTCGATTGTTCCTTTGCGTCCGAATTTTCGATTCGACACCAGATCCGGACCATTTTTAAGATCCTATTCTCAAACCAATAGACTTTTTTTATTCTTTAACCTGTCTGGTAGTGAGTTTTAATAAAAATTCAATGCCAAATCATAGAATATGATAAAACAATACATTACTTAGGAACTACCATAAAAAATAAGCGATTTAAAGGGAAAAATAAAAACTTTTACATATATAGTTAACTATCAGTCTGCTAGAAAAATAATTAATTTAATTAATACAATTGGGATTATGCCAAGATAAACGAGTAAGATAAGTACAAAATCATATGCTTTTCACATAAAATTATCTAACTTTATTTTACAAGGATTAATTGTATCTCAATAGAGACGAAGATGCAAATTGTTTTTCTGGGAACAGAAGGTGGTGGCCGAGGCGCTTACAGGACTTATGACCTGTCATTGGTTGGGTTGAGCGATCGCTTCACGTTTAACAACATTCCCCATTCCGCCGTTATGACCACCACGTCTGACAAACTTTTTGGAACTTGTATATATGGTAGGTTTCTACACCTATTTTCACATTTTTATGTTCACTCTACACTAGCGTCATCTATATTAAGATTAGAAAGCATTAAGCAGAAAACCTTTATTAATGTACTGTGAAAGTCTATGCAAATCATACAGTACTAGATTTCGCCTGGAGATGTCTCTCCAATTTTTTGCCTGCATGTACCAGTTATATTTATACAACAACATTTTGAATGTATACAAATTCTTGTAGACAAATACTGGATTTCACCCATTGTGGATAAATTATTTTTATTTTACAAGGATTAATTGTATCTCAATAGAGACGAAGATGCAAATTGTTTTTCTGGGAACAGAAGGTGGTGGCCGAGGCGCTTACAGGACTTATGACCTGTCATTGGTTGGGTTGAGCGATCGCTTCACGTTTAACAACATTCCCCGTTCCGCCGTTATGACCACCACGTCTGACTGACCACCACGTTATGACCACCACGTTATGACCACCACGTTATGACCACCCTTTTTGAAAACATTGTATTTTCACAATTTGCACTTTTCACAAACATGTTTCTGGACACAGAATTCCCTTCTTCAGTATATGAATTTTAACAGTCAGATGAAAGAGAGTCATTACTTATATACTAAATGACGAGTGAAAAAGTTATTATTATTTTTTTTTTGTTGTTAAATATCACATTGAAAAGTTGACAAGCAACGCGAGAGTGATGACGTCATGGAATATTTAAAATGTGAATTACTCCGTCGGTATTGTCGTTACATTGCTAAAAACTTCGCATATTTGTGACAAATGGTTTACAGATGCGTGTATATTTCGTTATTCATCAAAAAAATTAGTCAAAAAATATTTGTAAACGCAACCGTACTCAGACATGTTAAGAGTCATTGTTAGTGAATCAGAAATGTAAGTCACCACTAGCTTGATTAACTAACTAACTAACTAACCATCACGCCGTCTCCCCGAAGGGGTAGGCAGAAAGAATAGACTGCCACACTTTTCTTTCCTGACATATTTCTCTCGCTTCCTCAACATTCATACATCGTGTCATGCACGCGCGTCGATTTCTCTGACTCCTCACATGGCCGACATCCAATATTTGATTCATTTGATCGTGCCACGTTTTCCTCGGTCTTCCTCTATTTCTGGTTCCATTTACATCATTAACATATATTTTTTTTACCATTCTTTCTTCATTCATTCTTTCCAAATGTCCAAACCATCTTAATCATTCTTTTATTATTTTCTTCATGACACCATCATTCGCACCGCATTCACTTCTTATATTTTCATTCGATACTCTATCATACACAGAGTATCCACACATTCGTCTAAGAGATCTCCATTTATTCTTCCTTTATCATTCTTATGCCAGTTCCATGCTTCGCTTCATAAGGGTCGGTAGAAGAACACCATTAAGAACTAGCTTGATTATGGTTTTATAAATGTTGGTTTTATTTATACAGTTGTGAGAGCCAGCCACAATAGTTACGCCACTGAGTAAAACGAAATTTATTATTATTTTTACGTGTTTTGCGATTAACGATACCATTATTAAAGACCCTCCAGTTACTTAATGCGATTTTTGATTGGGACATGCGTGCCACAGGGTGGTTAAAAAAAAGCATAAACTCGCAGCGGTCACATGGTATGATTATTATTAAAATTATTCTGACTCAAAAAAGGATGTTAAGAGTAATAAGAATCACATAAATCCTGCTAATTTATTGTGTTGTGTGTTTATTTTGGCGTTTCTCAATAAACTAGGAAAATTGTGTTTATTTTTGCCTTTATCAAAGCAACGCCTTTTCATGATGAGAAAATCGTTTGAAGGCGTTAACTCTGAAGGTTTACTTCAGAATCAACAAATAAGTAATCACCCCGAAGGTAAAATAGAACACAAATTACCAGGTAATGTGAAAAAGTTGTAAAATAAGAGTGTTACATGTTATTTTCAAATGTTGTATAAAATGTTCAAATATATATTTGCTATAATTAATGTTTTTCGTAGCGGGAAAACAAGTTAACGTAATTTTCTTAAATCTAACTAACTAACTAACCTTCACGCCATTTCCCCGGAGGGGTAGGCAGAGAGGATGAATCGCCACAATGGCCAGTCCTGGCATACCTCTCGTGCCATGCACGCACGTCGATTATTCCGACTTCGAATGTGACCGCCTTTTAGTAATTGATCAATTTGGTCATGTCATGTTTTCCTCGGTCGTCCTCGGCTTCTTTTCCCATTCACGCTGCTTGTGTACAACTTTTTAACCATTCTACTCTCATCCATTCGTTCCATATGTCCAAACCATCTCAGGGATCCTTTTTTAATTTTATTCATGATGCAGTCATCTGCCTTACATTTCTTTCTTATTTCATCGTTGGGTATTCTATTATACAACGTTTTCTCGCACATTCTTCTTAGTGATCTCATTTTTACGGCGTTAATCCTGCTTTCATTCTTCTTTTGCCAGCTCCAAGCTTCACTTCCATACATGAGGGTTGGCACTAGAACTCCTTTGCTTTTGTGGATATATTTCTATTTGCAGTAATGACTTTGAGTGCGCTATTTATTTTATTCCCAGCACCAACCCTTCTTTCGATGTCTTTCTCCATTTTTCCGTCTCTTGTAAACATGCTCCCAGATACGTTAATTCAGTAACTTGCTTCAATTTCTTAAATCTAATATTTCATTTATTGTGTATAAACTTTATATTAATTGTCGCAAGGGAAAGTTAGTTTTATTGCTTCTTAACATCTTTTTCTTCTTCTTTCTCTTAGTTTAGGTCGTATGACCTGTTTGTGACGGTGGGCTGTCTTAAGATGATGAAGTCCAGCCATCTCTCCATCTCTCTGGCGGCCTTTCATTCCGTGAATATGCAGCCAAATTCAATCCTACTAAATTCGATTGATAGCAGAGAGAAAACAAAAAAAAATATTATAAAAAATTAATCTACGTGTTTGGTATTTTATAACAACTGTGATAGATTAGGTTAAAAATAAAATATGCCTTCTCAAAAAAACAAAATGAAAAATTAAATCCTTAATTTTTTTTATCATATTTACAGAACCATATACTATTCTCCCTTTTAACAATTACAGGTTAATAATTTACCAAAATCAAATCAGATAGAAAACTTTGTGTATTGAACCATAAAAGGACGGAAATGAATCCTTGTTCAAGCAACCGTTTTTTTATACATATTATATAATAATAAGGACAAATGGAATATTATCAGAAAATATTCATAAAGCTGAAATTTGAAAAAAAAATTACTGATGAATAAGAAATAAAAAGATTGTGGTTGTGTGCAATGTTTTGGCCAAAACAACTTTACGAGTCATACCTCAACATTATTAATTGTTCAATTTACAACACTGTTATAATATCTTATTGTAAAAATTGCAGGAAGTGGAATGAGAGGGCAGTGGTGTGCTTTAGGAGAAGCCTTTGTCAAGTTAGGGATGAGAGACAGGTTATAAGAAGATACCTTCCGGCTGGACACTTATTACACCTTACCAACCATTAGAACGTCTTGTGTTAGCAGTACTCAATTTATGCTTTCGAGATGTGGTGCTGGTGGATGGCAAGGAAAACAAACCAGTCGATCATTGACCAGCTAGGTATCATGGCAAGACTCTCATGGATGTGCTCTAAGAAAGTGTTTAAATTTTTAGGTACATAGCCCGGAGAGATCAGGACATCCTTTGAAAGCTCATTATCATAGTCAAAGTAGAAGGAAAGCGACAATAAGGGCGACCATCAAGCCGCTGGTCCGATCAAATCAGGGAACTGACTGGTCTCTCATGTGCTGTACTGACTGACGAGTGACAAGAGCACATGACGTGCCATGGTCAATAGTTTGTGGAGTTAACAAACCATGCAGGACATCGCTCAAAAACACGAGACCACACGAGTGGAGGCAATGGACTCAGACTGCTGTACCAGCATATTGCAATGATGAAATACATTGTATGGACAATCAAAACACCTGACACAATAGATTCTCAGCCTAACAAATCCAATAACCGAAGGGGTTTGTGTGCAAAAAAAATGATGAATTAGGGCCCGGGTTCATACACAAAGGTTACGAGAGGTTGTCCGACAGAGTAGGAACAAATCAACCACTTTACACGTCAGTCGTTATTCCGATTTCTAACCGACACGAGTCTATGTTATCAAGTCTACGTCACGAGGGACATCGGACTCCCTCCCGCCGATCTACGAAGCCACTCGACGTCACGTAGCTTCTGGCGAGTCTTCGCTTCAGCTGACCGACACTACTGCCCAGCGTAACATCGTCCTCAGCTGCTTGCCGCCCCGCAGCTGTCGACACCCTGCGCAGTTATGCCGCCGTCCATCCACGCTCCATTACGAGTACATAATACTATTAATGTATGATTACTTGCCATCGAGAATAAACGTTGAAACCACGACCGTCTTTCAACCATCACCACTACCCCAAAAGTTTACAAGATAGACACTACCCTATATCATGAGGAATACGACTAAAAAGAAATATTACTCGTATTATATATTATATACGACCAATTGTGTATTGACAAACAGTTATCAAGGCGAAAAAGTTTATTAAAATTATAATCTTTATAAAGAAGACACACACAAATGGCGGTACTTAGCAGGCATTCAATTTATTAAACATCCAAAGGAATTCCCAAATCCCGGGACATTTTTACACTAAAAGAATTTGACGGCCTGGAAACCCACCGCATAACTCTGAAGGCCCCAGGGACGGTACGTGATATTTTCTAACGAATATTGATTACAAAAAAACATTTTACCGAAATTAAAATACTATGTCATAATCAAATAACAAAGTATTTCATTTCAATCATTATTAGAAATTGGAACGGACGGAAATGAATCGTTTTTCAAGCAACCGTTTTTTTTTATATTTAATAAGAAAGACAAATAGAATATTATCGGGAAATATTCATTAAGCTGAAATTTAAAAGAAATAAGTTTAATATTATTTGTAATATATCTAAAAGTATTGTAATTTGTAAGATGGGAAGCAGACTATAAATCAACTGGCAAATAAACAATGGTTGGACAATAATTCTGATAAAATTTTCTATATTTCTGATGCATTGCATTTGGACGTGTTAAATATGTTGTATGTCCGAAATATTAGCAAATACACTTCTACTTATCATAATAAAGTTATAAATATTCTATTATACATTGTTTTTCCGCACATTCTTCTTAGCGACCTCGTGTATACGGCATTCATCCTACTTACATCATTATTCTGCCAACTTCAAGCTTCACTTCCAGAAAACAGAAAATTGTTTTAACGATATTTTATAATACATATTATACGAGTTAGAACAAAAAGATCTTATTTGAAACTATAAACGACGCACAAAAAATGACAATGCACAATTACAAAATACATGTTACTACGGAGACATTAAAAAATGGGCGGATTGACTGTAGTGTATTTTTTAAAATTTTGGGGCTTGTGGTGAGAGTTAAAGGCAGTGGAGGTTTCAGCGTTTATTGCAGGTCAGTCGTGTGTAGGAGGGTCGGAGGTTTCTCGTACGTAGACTTGACGGCGTAGACTCGTGTCGGTTAGAAGTCGCAAGAAGGAAAACTGTCCATGGTGGTCGGATGTACCGCTTTTATATGCTTTGCTTCCATTTTCACACGATGCTCTGCTCTAGTGACCTAGTGACCAAACTGAATAAATCTGGGCCCTCGACTCATCAGTTTTGATAAGTAGGTCCTGAGTCAGGCGTTTTCGGTTATTGGTGTTATATATTTCATGATGAAATATGCTGGTTTAGCAGTCGGATTCCGCTTATATTGATTATGCATTTAACCCCGACAAAAATAAGTAAATAGTTTAAATAGTGTTATAATATATTATTATATATAAGACAATATTAATTTTAAGTTATACACTTTAGGATATGTGTTGCTCTCCTGTTCATTAATTGTTCCCTAAATTTAGAAATTATATATTGAAATTATATAGAGTGCTAGGAATGCCTCCCTAGAACGGGTTACCCCAGTTGGGAGGTATTAAAACCATGTACTTGGTAAATAAATGATCAATAAATGTACTTGTCACAATCTGAAGGATATATTTTACTGTTTCGAAAGTAAATATCTTAAGTACGTCACTGAGTGAACAAAAGGGGCACAAAATTCATTCAAATTGCTCCTTTCGATAAATGAAACGAGAGTAAAAGGAGCTATCCCACAAAAGGAGCGGTTCTGCCCATCACTAGTGCAAAATCCGATAAAGTTTCTAGATGAATGGGTTTCGGATGCGAAGGCACAACCCTTCAATATGCGTGGAACGGTCCACGATTATTTTTAGCACTCCTCCAGGGGGCAGAGTCTATAAATGCTGGAATTATGTACATCAGTGTACCGCATGGATCAAAAGTAAGGTCACACTTGCATAATACTACAGTAGTATATATCCATTGTTTTTTTTTTCACTTCTTTTACCATCTCATTCACCAGTATTATTTATTCATTCAAATAAACGTAAAAACGTTTTTTTAAAGATTAAACAACAACAAAAACAAACCATCACGCCGCTTCCCCGCAGGGGTAGGCAGAGAGAATGGACCGCCACACTACTCTATCCTGACATACCTCTCTAGCTTCCTCCACATTCATACATCGATTCATACACGCACGTCGATTCTTCCGGCTTCTAACATGACCAACCTTTAATATTTGATTAATTTGGTCATGCCATGTTTTCCTCGGTCTACCTCGACTCCTCACTCCACATACATCGTTAACGTATACTTTTTTAACCATTCTTTCTTCACCCATGCGCTCCATATGTCCGAACCAACGCAGCGATCCTTTCATAATTTTGTTCATAATACCTTCTTTCGCTCTACATTCCTTCCTAATATCAGCATTTGAGAATTAAAGATTAAAAATAACTTAATATTGAAATATGTAAAATATGTCTTAAAATGGTTACATTTTTACACAGCGCAAACACCTTATGAATTTTAATTGTTTTAAAAAATTAATATAAAATTGAATTCACAACACGAAGTAATCGATTACTTAGATGCAATAAAAATTTATTCTTCTTCTTCACTTTTGGTAGACTCAAGGGTCTGTTATTTCAGGCGGGTCCTCTTGAGACGCTGAACTCCAACTTTCTCTCCACCGTTTCGGGGGTCTTCCTGGTCGGCGTTGTCCGTTTGGCGTTCCATAGAGAGCTATGTATGGTATTTTATTTGAGCTCATTCGTTCTACATGTTGATGCCAGTATCACCGTCTTCGACGTCCCCATCTGACCACATATTCGACCTCGCAGATGTCTCGTATTGCTGTATTCCTATCTCGATCACGTAGGGTTTTGACAGCTATAGCTAGGAGTGTTTTCATCTCGGTTGTCCTGAGCATGCTCTGTGTCTTGACAGTGTCTGTTCTAGATTCAATGCCATATGTGGTAATTGATAAAAATTTCAATTAACTGTAATTCCACCTGTCATTATAAAACTAAATATTATTTTTCATTCGTGTTTTTTTTTTTTAATTATTTATAGAGACCGCCAAAAAGGTGGAGAGATTGCTGGACTTCATCATCCCAGGACAGCTCACCATCATAAACTGGTCATACGACCTAAACTTAGAGGAAGAAGAAGAAGAAGATGATGAATGAGATTTATATAGGAAAAATAAATACATGTTGTTTTTTTTAACTTTCGTCTAAGACACTTGTGGTGTGACATTATTAAATTAAATAATAGTTTACTCTTTCACCCTGACGAATCTCTGGCGGGAGCGAAACCGGTTGGTGTTACTAAATAAATTGGTGTAGATACAAATTACTAGACGTGTTTTATTATTTTATTTAAAAATATAATTTATTACTAATTTTGGATTGAACTACCCTAAACATTAATCTTAGAGGAGTAGAAATAAAACGAAACGTTTTTATTTGCGAATCATAAGTTATAGTAATTGTTCCCATTATATTGTAAAATGTTTTACGTAAAATCTCTTTATGCACCCCATAAAATCTAAAAGCAGCACTTAGTCATTATTTGATGTCGAAATAAATTTATATAATACGAGTATATCTAGGATATCTCGTACGCCACTGACATTAATATAATATAGCGCTACATAACACTAGCCAAAATAACTAAAGGGTTACAAGATACTCGTATACGTAATCCAGTATGTTTTGATGCGTGATTCATACGTATAATTTATAACAAGGCATCAGGCCGCCATTCTACTATCATGACACACTTCAGTTGCCTCACTATTTTACCACCATTTTTGAACATCAAATCAAATCAAATCAGTTTATTAACACAAAAGACATTACAAACAGCAAAATATTTAGGGCATCTATTGAGTACAGATAAAATATTATAAAAATATAACATAGTACCAGGAACGCATTAGAGATGGTTCGACATTTATAAGACAAGATACTTTCTAAAGTCAAGAGTATTTGTCTCCTGAACGTACCTTCACTAATATGAATGACGTCGATCTCCGAGGAGACCGCGTTCAGCAGACTAATTGCTCTTCCCACCGGTGTCACCAGAGGAAGATTGGTTCTGGTGGCCGGTAGGTACCTGGTGTAAAACAATCTGTGCTGTCCCTGTCGCAGAAATCTATCAGGGACAAAAAGACCAACACCCTCTAGCACGGCCGAGTTCTCGAAATTTTTCATAACACTTTCATTTGCACTTTACACTCTATCACACACAGTTGTTTAAAAAGATTATATTCCAAAAACAATAAGAAAATTGAAAGATAAAGTGTTCGACTCCCAGCTGTCGATCCATCTCTTTGGTGGTCTGCCGGGGGGTCGTCTATCATGGGGCTGGCCGTGTAACACAAAGAAGGGGAGTCTGGATGGATCCATTCCCCTCACGTGTGCATATCAGTATCTTTTTATTTGCCTTCCCCACCTAACGACATCCTCGACCTCGCATATCTTCCTTATCCGTGTATTTCTTATCCTCTTTTGCAGTGTCTAGCCAGATATACAGGTATATCTGAGCGTCTTCATTTCTGAAAATCTGAGCGCGTTTTTTTGTGATTGTGGTGTCCGCCCTGCACTCGATCCCATATGTCATGATAGGTCGCACACAAGCCTTATAAACTCTCACTTTGCTGCTGATCTTCATCAGCGCACAGCGCCCTTGAGATGAGCAATTCATAAAAATGGCGCTTTATAAATTATCCAATTTATTATTATTAATATAGAGATTAAAATATTTTTATGGACGTTAAAATAGTTGAGTCATTTTAATTTCATGAATTCAGAAAAAATAGATATTGATTTCAATAAATTCCGCACTTGTTGTCACAGTGTGTCATTTTAATATTTTAATCGTAATTCTTTTAACTTTCCTAGAGCTTAATTTAATTCACATAATAATACGTTAAAGTTTTCATTACTATTCATTTGAATTCCAAGCACATATAGTTCAAACTAAGAGCCGATAAGAACTAGCAGACATTTCTCTGCTAAAACGCTTTAGGGCATCCAATTCAAACTGCAATATCTCGCAAGTGTTTGCGGCTACTTGGTTCTTTGTTTAAGATGGTTCACTTGAATTGATAGTCTATAGCTCGGGTATATTGGAAGATATACGAGTATGTATGGATTTCTGAAATTATGTGACGTAGGAATGTTGTGTTATTTATATAAATAAAAAAAAACGAAGATACATCTGATTCAGTTAAATTGAGTTTACTCTGATATTTCAGAAAACTTCAATTTATTATTTTTTTATTTTTACAACATTTTGAATGAATACAAATACTTGTAGACGAACACTGGATTTTATTTACCCATTGCGGTTTATCAATTCAAGGATTAATTGTATCTGAATAGAGACGAAGATGCAAATTGGAAACAGAATATGGTGATCGAGATCTTTATAGGACTTATGACCTGTCATTGGTTGGGTTAAGCGCACGCATTATGTAATACAACATTCCCCATTCCACCCTTCTGACCGACCACCATGTCTAACAAGTTTTTAGAAGTTGTATACATTCATAATGTTGTAAAAACAAAAACTGGTCCAAGTTAGCATATAAATTGGAGTGACATCTCCAGGCGTTATCTAGCAGTGCGTTAATGGCGGTAGCCTTTCACATTGCGTTAATAAAAAGATCTTCTGCTTAATGCTTAAATCTATTCTTCATAGATGGCGCTAGTGTGTAGATTGAAACTAACATATTAAGTTTGGTGTTACATATTAACATATATACAACTTCCAAAAATTTGTCAGACATGGTGGTCGTAAGAAGGGTGGAATGGGGAATGTTGTATTGCATAAAGCGTGCGCTTAACCCAACCAATGACAGGTCATAAGTCCTGTAAACACCTCGATCACCTGATGATGGCAACAACGGTTGGCGAAACAGCTCTCGCGACACTCTTAGCGAATAAAAAAAAATTGTGATATTATAACAGTGTTTTAAATTTTAACAGTAAAAACATAAACGTTTTAACATCCGTAAAAACTGACAACATTCATGATTTTTTATACATATATTTATATCACTGATGAAGGGCTTCTGTATCGTATGTTTGTTTTTACATTTTTTTTAAACTACTCTGACTACAACTATATCCGAAATCGACGGTCAAAGATATAACCAAGATACACAAATATACGCAAGATTCAAATGATATATTGATGCCAACCATGAAAATCCATTATACGTACTAATTAAAGAAAACTTAAGCTTTTCAGTCAACTGTAGAATAACATGAATAAATCAGTAGTAAAGCAAAAACGTCGTTAAATATATAAAACATAATTATTTTTTCACATTTAATACATAATTTTTCCCTTCCATTCACTTACTTGAACCTTGAAATACTTGAAATTTTAAAATAATTTATTTTTTAATGGAAGAATAAAGGTTCACATACTTTTTAAACTTGTTCAACATATACACTCAAAAGGGAATAAATAATTATGCTATTATGATAAATAAATTAATGAAAGCAGTATTATTTCCACGACTGAGAATATATTTCTTGACGTGTTTTGAAGGTATTATACCTTAACCGTTAGAAGAACTTAATAAATTTCTATACAATCCATAGAAGTTCAATTTGTGTTTTCGGAATAGTTTAACCCTTAACGTACCGTGTTCAAAACAAAACGCTCGCTCCCATGTGGTCAATTCAGTTTACCGCTAACTTTATCTAAATATCAAGCATATGACTCGATGAATCAAAATTTAATTTATGTCATCTTGTAGGGAATTTCATTAGAATAGATCGATATCTATAACATACATGGATTATTTGAAAAACATATCATTATTAATTTTTTCTGGAACCATGCGATTTCTGATATAGAATGCGAGACAGCATATGAGCAACTGACACCAAGTATGAACTTGTCTCGCCCCGCCGCGCCGTGGCGCTATAATTTTACGTATGATAAAGGTACCTAGGCAAAATGTATAGTACGTTCAAGACAACGAGTACGTATTAATATTTGTCCCTTTTGGTAAAGTGTTAATATTTTCACAGTTCTGATATTATTAAGTTGCGTGCTGCGTTTCCGTCCACAGTCGGTATTATTACGTACCTAGGAGAAAAGGCCAAAGATATAATTTATAATACGTTCAAAACAGCGAGTAAGTATTTGTCACTTTTGATAAAGTTGTAAATATTAGCAAAACAAATTCTACCTTAACACGAATGAAGGTGAGGGCCGTCTTAGAAAATATTTTTTTTTGGGATGAAGGAAGTAATTTTTTGCTTTTTTTTTATTACAAAATATTGAGAACACTTCAATGGAAGATTACAATTTTTTTTATAATATTAGGGTCCATGGGTTTTAAGAAAATCAACTTTAAATTGGCAGTGGAAACTCAATTGACCACATGGCAACGCGACGGTTAACAAAAAAAAAATCTCTTATAATTGTTGAGCGTTGTTTCCAATCAAATATTTCATGGAATATAAATTCATTTATGTTCTCTCTATTTGCTTAATTACAGTTATTAAGTCGCCTAACTAGGACATTAGCGTTAGTTCAAGTGTACAAGAAATGAAAAATTAACAAATCGCTTCTCTTAATGTTCGAAATAACCCATTGTGTCACACAAGGCAATTATTTTATCGTTAACTTTCTAGAGTTCGACTTGAATCCAAAACTTTATCTAATTCTATAATCTTTCTGGTAATCAAGATTTAATTATTGTTAGTATGTATGGTATATAAATGGTTTTATAGGTTGAACTTTTACTTCTTTTTTTTTTTTAATATTGACATCAAGGATTTATATCAATGATATAAGAATTTATTTACAATCTTCAATGTGAGCAGAAAATAGCTCATTATTATGAAGAAGGAATCTGGTCGTGTCCAGACTTGAACCCATGTCACTTGGATCAGGAGCCAAGCGTTCTAAACCCTAGACCACCACAATTAATTGTATGTTTTTCTCGGCCAAAAAAATTATTACAAGACGTCGATTTGTTTAGCTTTTTAATTACAATTTTTCATATCAACAATCTTTGCGAATAATTATTTTTGACAAAGCGATGTAATGTACGAAGTGTGTAGTACGAAGTGTGAAGTGTGAAGTGTGAAGTGTGAAGTGTGAAGTGTGAAGTGTGTAGTACGAAGTGTGAAGTGTGAAGTTTGAAGTGTGAAGTGTGAAGTGTGAAGTGTGAAGTGTGAAGTGTGAAGTGTGAAGTGTGAAGTGTGAAGTGTGAAGTGTGAAGTGTGAAGTGTGAAGTACTACTAAGTCTTCGTTTGATCTGTTTTAATAAGCAAATTCAAAAAGATGCTCAATTTTTGTTTTTCATACCACTGTTTACAATACATTGAGTTTACTATTTTAAGCCTAGATTCTATTTTTATTGAAACCTTTTATATCAAAGAGAATTTTATTTGGCATATTTTTAGCATCAAAGTTTCCAAATGCTTTGTGCTTCTGCTATGTTTTCATTAAAACTGTGAATTAACTTAATATTCTGGTTAAGAGGTGCTAATTTGAGACCCTCGAACTCTTCCATGGGACGCAATTAGGGGAAGTGTATTGGACATTTTACTTTTGTTCCCACCCACACAAAAACACTAACATTCGGAATCAATTTTTATATCCACTATCCAAATATAAATTCCATTTTCACTTCATTGTGTAATCAATATACCAACGAACTTAGGGTGGCCTGCTCATTTTTATTGATATTTTACCTAATCACGTCAAGTATATTTGAGTGTCTGAATTCCATTAGTAATAAATAATTTATAATTCACTATCATTATTTTTCTTCTTCGAGAGCCCTCTGGGGCCCCCCAACATTGTTGATCACTTCGGCGAACCTGTCCCTGTCCTGCGCCGCTCGGAACAGCTCCTCCATACTTCCACTCCCTCAAGTTTCGCAGCCAGGACATCTGCCTCCTACCGGGCCCTCGGCGTCCCTCAATTTTCCCCTCCAATGTCAGTTGGAGAAGTTGCTACTTTTCCCCATGCAGTATATGACCCAGATGTGAAATTTCCCGATCTTTGATAGTTGATAACATCTCCCTGTCAACTCTTGCTCGCCTCAGGACTTTGGTATTGGTAACTATGTCTGTTCAGAGAATTCTGAGCATTCGGCGATAGAGTCACATTTCAAATGCTTCCAGTCTGTTCATTGAGTTGACTTTTAAGGTCCACGTTTCACATCTATCAATAAAACAGACCACATCATAATACACCTGAAATACACACTGTAGCTTGGGCAGTTTTATAAAATAATTATTTTACCAAATCGCATGTCTACGGTATAATTAAAGACACTTGATAATGCTTTAGACAGGCGAAACATGTCCTTTAAATTAAATTATTATTACGCTTTAAAAAAAACGATGTTTTCTTTCGTATTAATTATTATATAAGGAATTCTACATCATTGTTCAAGAAACTATTAATATTAAATGTGATTTTACACAAAAGTCAAATATTCCTTATAAAATATTTATAGCTGGTATTTGGTCCTTGGTCGAAACAATTATAATCCTTAAAATGAACGATTGCACGTCATCATTAAATAATTTAGAATTTTTTGTATTTAAAAAAGCCATTAAAAACATAATAAACAACCAGTTAAATTTACATTCAATTCCCATGGTCAAAATTTTCCCGTTACATCTCCCCTTTCCTCAATCATAATTACACCCCCTCCACCTTTGTACATAACTCCACCTTTTTAGTATATAGGTGACCACTCGGTTTTATTTTATTGTTAAAATTGTGTACAATGATAAGGGTTACGTTATAACCGAAACATGTCTGTGTTGAGTGAAATAAAGTATTGAAATACTAAGTGTAATTACATTTAATAAAATATGAATCCTTAATACAAAATGAAGGCGAATATAGTATAAATGAGAATCCTTTTCTACATATATCTAATTATTTATTAAAATCATTATAGTAAGCCGAGAGCAGAGGTGACTTATCGTTCTGCTCGTCAGGGTAGTTCTCCCTCCAGCAAACAGCTATTCTTCAGCCAGCCTCCCTCAGGATGAGGCAAACCACTTTATCCATCCAGTCTAATCTTACAATCCTTCACCTTCATCCTTCCTGATAAGTTTATATCACATTTTTTATTGGCTTTAAGGCATATATGCTCTGCCCACGCACAAAATCAGTTAGCTTACCTCAACTAAGCTTGATGAGCTTAGATAGACCATTTTTAACATTAATGAAATATTGTTCATGTGTAAAATACTCCATATATTATATAGCATCCTGCTTTATGAGAGTTAAGCCTGTTCAAATATTCATGGTAATATGTACCCTTTCAAATTGTATTATTTATTTTGTTAAACATTTATAATGCATATGTGGGTAAGATATTTTATTATTAAAAATAACAGTTTATTTTCAACTTTTAAATTTGGAAAAAATTGTGTTTAAATTCAGAGAAAAAAAAATCTTTTGTAATGTTGATACCTAAAGCTAAAGAATAATTAATTTAAAAAAATGCAGTGTTTATAAAGTGCAATGTTTTCAAAAATGCAATGTTTATAAAGTGCAATGTTTAAAAAAATGCAATGTTTATAAAGTGCAATGTTTATAAAATGCAATGTTTATAAAAGTTAATATTTGTTTTGTAAACAGGAATATTCACTGTTTCTTAAATAATTATGTAAAACTCATATAATTGTCAATAAAACATTATTGATGAGAAAGTCAATTACATTTTATATTATGTTTTTTTTTATGGTGGTCATATGTTCGGTCATTTGTTGGGGCATTTGAAAATGCCATAGTAACGCAAAACATAATAAAAATTCAATAAAACGGACAGCACCGCACCAAAAATAATCATTGAATACTTATTAAATTATTTCATTAAATGAAGAATAATAAAATATATCAGAAGAAAAATAATAAAAGAATTTCATATACATATATTATATTATATTTAACAAACCTTTAATAAATATTCGCATCTTAAATAACTAACTAACTAATCACCCACCGTTCCTCCGGAGGATCCTGTCAGGCCTCTAGAGCTACCTTCACATTCATACATCTTAACATGCACGTTCGTAGAATTTTCCAACTTCGAATATGGCCTCTTTTAATAATTTATTTATTTAGTCGTGCCATGCTTTCCTTGGTCGTCCACGGTTTATCTTTCCACTTACACCGCATATATATGACTTTTTTACCAATTTTTTTCTCATCCATTCCTCCTATATATCCTAACTTTTTCAAAGATCCATTTTTAATTATACTTACGATCCAATCATCTGCCTTACATTAATTCTTTATTTCGTCGTTCGATTTTCTATCGTATATCGTTTTCCCGCACTCTCTTCTTAGAAATCTTATGTCTACGACATTAGCTACCTACTTTCATCCTTCTTCTGTCAGATCCAAGCTTCATTCCCATACATAAGGGTTGAAACTAGAACTCCATTATGTACTGCCATCTTTGCCTTTGTGGATATATTTCGGACGGCGCGATTTGTTTTGTTCTCAGCACCAATTCTTAATTAGATGTTTTTCTTAATTTTTCATCTCTTATAAACATACTAATTATTATTATATAAATAAGAAATGTTATAACTGTTAATGAAAAAACATTGTTTTTACATAACAATTGTATTTATTTTACGACAGCTGTTTCATCAACCAATGTTGACGTCATCAGGTGTTACAATAATATATGAAATGTCAAATTTTCGTGATTTTTCGAATCTTTCTGTGTATTTGTTCCTATGTTAATTTGAATAATTTATTTGATATAATTTTGATGATGATGATGATGATGTCAACATTGGTTGATGAAACAGCTGTCGTAAAATAAATACAATTGTGATATAAAAACAAAGTTTTTTCATTGACAGTTACAAAATGTTAAAGTATCATAGTGTTTCGGCCAAAAAATGGACTATTTAAGAAATATTACTATTTAAATAAGATAATTTGTATTTTACATTTCAATTTTATGAATAACATTATATATACACGTGTATACGTGGAACCAAGGAGTTTCAGGGTCTCATCTGGCACCGGTTGATTACACTCGATGTAAAAGCTCAAGGCCTCATGTGAAGGTATACTGAACAATCCAAAGTCAGTAGTTGGTAATCAGGATAATAAGGGATGGATCAGTGTTATTCAAAGTATAAAGTATTCAAATTCATGGCCGAGATGATATTAACGTATCATATGGGAACAAGGAATTACATTGAATTAAAAAAACGGTGGATACGTGGAGTAATAAATTATATTAAATTAAATTCAAAATTAAAACTTTTCAAACATTTTGATGTTCTTGCTAGTGCCTAATTATAGTAATTTAAAATATCAGTGGATACGTAAAATATAAATGAAATAAACACAAAAGTCCGGATCGTCTAGCTGAAAAAATTTACACCATCTCAAAGAACATTATTTGTTAAATTATTTTTATTTTTTATTTCGTTTTATATCATTGTGTTTTATATTATTTGTTTTAGATTTATTTTGTAGACGTTCGATGATCGAAGTGTGCGCGGGAGATGCCTATTGGTGGCGATGTGGTTCGCAACCACTCACATCGCGTCTCCCGCGGGGCCGAAAAGATAAGGATGGTGGGCCGCATCGGTTAAAATATGGCAGTCCATTATTTCTGCCAACCCCTTCGAGGAAACGGCGTAATGGTTAGTTAGATAGTTTAGTTGGAAAAAACCTGATACATTTCTATTTGTGTTACATAATTTTGTATTTTGTTTATCGTGAGTTTTATTTGATACGTAGAAATCTAAATGTGACACATTGAACAAAACTAATTCATACATCGTGTCATGCACGCGCGTCGATTTCTCTGACTCTTCAAATGGCCGACATTCAATATTTGATTTATTTGATCGTGCCACGTTTTCCTCGGTGTTCCTGTATTTCTGGTTACGAGTGGTTACGAGCTCTGACTTCCATGCTGAAGGTCCTGGGTTCGATTCCCGGCGATGGCAGTGTGATTCTCACACTGTCTTTAGTCTGGTGAAGAATTCACGTTACAATAAAATGGCGATAGATTGGCTACATGTCACGAGAATCAATATAATAGCTAAAAAAATAAATATTCTATACAATAATTGGGTCCAAACGACCTGTTGTGTACATAAGGAAAAAAATAATAAAGAAAAAATAAATAAAAATATTTAATATACATTGAACATGTTTATTAAAAAGGTAGACAAGTTGAAAAGTTTGTGAATCTGTGGTGTTTCGGGTATATGTTACACATGCACGCACTAAGATTAATGAGTCTGGCCTCCTCGAGATTTTCAAACGCGGTCAAAGTGTCAAACTCCGCCCAATAAGCATCGCAGGCATTCGAACTGAAAGTTACTCCGAACTTGAATCGTCTATCAATCGGTTTGAAGTGTTATTTAAGTCTCGGCCCAATCAGAAAAGCGTATACTACCAACATACCAATAACTAACTAACTAACCTTCACGACGTTTTCCGAAAGAGTGCACAGAGAGGAAAAACGTCACGCTATTGAAATAGTGTGACGAATGTATTTTTCAGGTTATATTCTGACAAATTTCCATATTCACCTTAACATTCCAATTTTGGTTTATGTATGCACTTCTATTTTTCAGTATCTGAACATTTCAAATTAACCATATTTATTGTTCATTGACAATGATATAAAACTCTATATTTAATCATGAATACGAATGTAAACATCTGTTTTTTGGACTATTATAATATATTATGGGAAAGATATGTTTCGTATTTCTAAGGCATTATCAAATAATAATTAAATAAAACGATGTTTTTTAACTACTTCCGCTTTTGTCTTTATTTCGTCAGCAACTTATTTCGCCAGGCTCACTGGCGTCGACAGACTGGTGACAATATTGCAAACCGATTCCTTTATATACTCGTACATACAGATCAGGGGTGGTTAACATGATTCTGTACAAAATTAATCTTCAAATATTTATGTAAAATTTACTGAATTTAAATATTGGTATTACAGGTATTCAAGAAGATTAATATTCAATACAATGGATTTTAAATCATATTATACGAGTAGCTTACGTTATTCTAATATAACGTTTGAAAAAAAATGTATTTTTGTTTTTATTATTACTGAATTTAAATATTATATGTTAGTTCTTGGTCCGTAAGGTTAGCATCGCCTTATTTGGTTTTCCCCATCCATATAATAATCGATTCCAGGAATATTCATGGAATGAAAATTCTCTATTATTTTAATTGAACTTCCATCAAGAGATTTCAGTAAAATCATTTGATTATCTTAAAAACGCATTATCAAATGTTTGATAATATCCTAAGGTATTGTCAAACAAAACCTATACCTTTCTTAAAAGGTATAACATTTCATTCCCATAAAATATAGTTAAACTTCTAGAAAACGGACGTTTTCATTCGTATTAATTATTAATTATGATGTTTTTCATCATTGCTTAAGAAACAATTAATTCATTAATTTGATGTCAGTAGAACCATGTTTTCCACCGGTCTTTTTTAATTTCAAGTTTCATTCACATTGTCTACTTACACTTCGTTCATTCTTTTTATGTTTTTAAACCATTATATATTTCGATCGCTTTTATTTTCCATTGCATTTACAGCGAAAATCTGCGTTTGACATTAACCTAAAAAATATTCTTATACGTAAAAGCTTATACATAAGAGTATATTTGTCAAGAAGTACCTACGCTATTTTTTTCTGTTATCTAAGCCTTATACGCCTTTATTTTTTAAATTTATGCACCACAATGATCTATTGATTAACACAGAGTCCCGCAGTCTCGAATCAAGAAGAAAAGGTACATTGATGATCTTAGGATTTAATATACTCCATAACCTTTTAGAGTGTTTTAGCCTCAATGCACCGGACAGGTATGCTCGCGCTAGAAGACACGATCTGTTGTGCATACCGCATAGCAGAACAAATGTCATGGCGCAGCATACAATGACCCGGGGTATGGTGCTCTTGAATGAGGTGTCAGTCGATGTGGACATTCTCCAAATGACCTATGCGTACTTTAAGGGTCGTATAAGTACATTCCACAATTTCTGATATATATGTTTATTTTAACATGTATGTCTGTGTTATTTTTGTAAATGTAAAATGTCTACATTGATTGGGTTCTAAAGACCAGTTGTATATAATAAAAAAATAAAATATATTCATTAACTAATCTTCGTATTCAAATAATCTAGTTAAAAAAACGTTCTTTTTTAACTAGACTATCTTTTCTTTTTGAGTTCACCTAGTTTTCGTTTACCAAAATGTTTGTTTGTTATTTTATGCAATCCGCAATGGCTACCCCAATTTCCGTTGTAACGGATATAACCGAAGTGAATATAGGGTCAAAGCACCAATGAATGACCGTTTAAAGTTCAGCTTGTACTGAAATCCACATTAAAGGCATTCATTTCACTATTTCAGTGTACAAAATAAAAGAAAACAATAAAAAACACATTGATTCTCTAAATTCTTTAATTTTTTTTATTGAAATATGAGTATTACTATTAAAATTAATATTTCTCTAAAAAAATAGCACAATCACCAGTAAATGACCATTTCAGGTTATATTGATACAATACATAGATTTTGTTACATTGTTACATTATGAAACACCCTAACATATAAAAATATGTAAATATTCAAAGAATTGCATAAGAAATAACATTAAAAAAACACTTACCACACTTTTCCTTATAAAAAAACTACTAACAATATCAAAACAACAACGGGAAGATGCACTTTTACCGTTTGACAAGACACAGTTCAAAACTGATAGTTTTGTTTCTTACCAACAGTTGTCTCTGCCTACCTCTTTTGTCATAGTTTCTTGGAATTAAGGTTTTTTGACTGGACACATAGAGCAATTCTTATTATATTTTGTTTTATTAACCAACAGTCATTTACTGGGGGGCGGTCTAATACTGGTGCTTCGACCCTATAGAGGATGCAGCTATTTGTAAATGCCATTGCTCATGTTAGGTTAGATTACATTTCTGATCTCGCAAATAACCAATTGCTTGCACATATTGTAGGTGAAAATACTCGTAACTACTTCCTCAAATTAAGGAGTATGAAATATTGTTTGCAGATTTTTTTAAACATGTTTTTCTGTTTTATATATAATAACTTTAAATGTAAAGAAATATAACTTTGACCAATCTCGAAATTTTAGAAATTAAAAAACCAATTTAAAATAAATAAAATATTATAAATGATAAAATAAATTTAACGTCAAGTTCAATCTTTTATTAATTTCCTTTGTTGGAAGTAATTACCTGAACCCCAATAAGAACTTTAAATTTTAAATTGATTCATAATATTTGTTATAACAAAAGCATAAACGTTTCAAAGTAAATCTTTATAAAATCTGTCAAAACTGATTATATTTGTAAACAATTCTATAATATTTGAAATATGTAGCTTTATAATATCACTGAGGAAGGACCGGTTGTCCCAAATATGTCTGATATGTAATTTTAATGTTTTTCTTTGATTAAGATATTTTAACTTCGAAACTTATTGAGAATAAATAACTGAGGAGTTGAAGCAAAATGTTTTTATATTATATTATATATGAAGAGCATAATTGTGGATTTTAACAACGTCAAGCTCTTAAGTTTATCATATTTTTTTTTTACTTTTACGTGATAATACCTAGGTACTCGTATTTTATACTATTGATCCGCTCCAAAGGAAGACAAGAACACGAAGTGAGCTGGGTACAATTAGAATTTTTATGAATTATGAGGTTTTTACCAGACTCAGATTGGTTTCTTTCTGTTAAACTAAAAGTAGGGTCTTTTGTTTTTAATGAATTTTATGTTAAGAGGTTAGAGTCCAACCATTCCTTTACAGAAGATGGAGTTTGGTTAGCAGTGTTAAAAACACAGCTTCATGTTTTGGATTCAAAAACCAAAGCAAGTGTCGTCTACAAAGGTAATGATTTTTCCATTGAAGGATTTGTTAAATATAAAAGAGCATAGGTCCGAGCACGCTTCCTTGAGAAACCCCAAATTTGGAGGTCAGTCTGCTAGAATTTAAGTCACCTAATGAAACGCATTGTGATCTATCAGTCAGATAAGATCGAAACCAATCCAATGATTTCTCTCTAATTCCTTTTTACTTTGCTAAGAGTATATGGTAGGAAACCGTATCGAAGGCTTTTGATAGATCCAGAAAGATAGCCAGACATTTATTTCCTCTATCAAGGGATTCGGTGATGTAATTTGTGAACTGTATTATAGCTAAATCTGTGGAAAGTATTTTTCTGAAGCCGAATTGATTGTCAGAGAGTATGAGATGTTCCACCAGAAAGTTGGAAAGTCGACATTTAACAAGTTTTTCAAAGACTTAAGAGAAAACACTCAATAGAGAAATGGGTCTATAATTATTTACATTCATCTCACGATATCTTCAGTATTGAGAATTTTCATTATTATTACTGAAGTAAGTAAAATAATGTTTAAAATGCTACCTCCTTCGACTGATAATCATGGAAAAGATATAGAGAAAACCGGGAGTTGGCAGAAGGCAGTTGTCCTGACTGGGGAATATAAGGGATTGGATAGGATGATTGGATATAATGTTTTATCGTTTTTATAAAGAATTTTGACAGGTTTAAAAATAAATTTTTCATTGAATAATTTCTTCAATATTATTTCAAAGTTCTTGCTGGTTAAGTGCCTAATTACAGCTAATTTAAAAAACGGTGGATACGTATAACATAAATTAAATAAACACAAAAGTCCGGATCGTCCATGTTAACATGTGCAACATCGAAAAAAACATTATGTGTTATTACATTATGTGCTAAATTTAAAAACGGTGGATTCGTGAAACATAAATTAAATAGACAATATGTGCACCATCTAAAAAGAAATTTGTGTAAAATTATTTTTATTTTGTTATTTATTTTATTTTATTATTTTTTTTTTTTATATCATTGTATTTTATATTATTTGTTTTAAATTTATTTTGTGGGTGTCGGACGATCGAAGTGTGCGCGGGAGATGCCTATTGGTGGCGATGAGGTTCGCAACCCATCACACCGCGTCTCCCGCGGAGCGAAAAGAGAAAGATGGAGTGCCGCATCAGTAAAAGTGTGACAGTCCATTCTTTCTGCCTACCCATTCGGGGAGACGGCGTGATGGTAAGTTAGTTAGTTAGTTAGATAGGATGATTAAACAGAGTTGAAAACCTGTTACAAGTAGCGCAAGATAAAAATGCTTTTGCTGCAGTGATAACCAACGTTGGTGGGAACCGACACGACACCAAAAGAGGAAAAAATTATGTTTAAAATAATCTACCACTTAATATATTTTTACGCTAATTTGGAAAAAAAAAAGGTTATTAAACACTCCATCATAAAATTTCTTAACGAGTTCCAAAAAACACTTTCTAATACTTATGGACCTACCCAATTAATTATTTGTTAAAATATATAAAGTCACATCAATTTTCGTTAATCACCATATTCTGCTCTATTTACTAGTGTATATAAACTGTAACGAGTTGAAGTTTCATCACATTTGATTATACCTTAGAAGGGCGAAACATGTCATACATAAACATTATAATAAAACTCCTTGAAAACTATTGTTTTTTCATACATATTAATAATTTTATATTATCTACAACATGTTTCAGTTATATTTACACCTGAGGATGTTGGAGATCACCTTCATTTGTAAAAATATTTAGTAAATTAAGTGGATTATACAGTTTTTAATACTCTCCTTCCAAATAAACAATGTGATTCCACAGTGTTAATGCCTTAACCTTTAATAATTATTTAAATGTTTTATTACAACACAATTTAAAGTTATGACCGAGTCATATTACTTCTTCCGTAATGGAAATCGGACGTGAAGCCCTTGACTTCCCCGCCGTTCGCCAGAATTCGAGATTTATGCAACACACGGCGACTTATTATTTAAAATAAGAACATGTTTGTGAGATAAATAGCTTTGATAAACCGGCCCATTATGGTCCGGAAACAGTTTTTCATGCAACACGCTGTAATCGGATTCCTCGCGGGGAGCGTGGCTCTGAATACTAACGCTATTTTCCCTTTTTTCCGTTGTCAAACATCTTGAACTAATCGTTTCATATTTCCCCAAAACACATTTAGCGAAATCTTTCTTCTTTCGTCTTATTTAGAGAACCTTGGCCTATAATGTACACGTACCGTCTAACAAGGTTGCTAACGAGTATTTTAATTTTTCACTTATTATATCCGTTATGTTGTTGTTCTAAATAGGAAAACCGTAGGAAAAAAAAATCCATGACTTTCATATGAAACCCCTAATGTATGGCATTATTTAAAATAATGTTTTTTTTTTAACACCACATTATTTTGTTTTATCGAACCAACCGGTTTCACTCCCACCAGAACTTCATCAGGGTAACATAAAGAAACTAAATAATATACAAAGAAACGCAATATATAAATATTTAATATGGGGCGAGAGGGTTTCGTGTAATGTTTAAGAATGAAAAGACGAATGGATAGGCGATAGATTAGTAAGAAAAAATGATGATTCATAAATATTGATATCTGGTGGGAACGAAACCGGTAAATTCAATAAAGCAAAATAAAGTGTTATAAAAATGAATATGACGAATTTTTCGTTTCTTGAAAAAATATGTCAAACTCCGTATTAAATAATTAATACGAACACAAACGTTTGTTTTCTAAAAGTTTTATTAGAATTTATGTGAATAACATATTTCGACTGCCTAGGTTCTCAAAGTGGGCGATAACGCCTCCATGTGGGCGTTTGAGACTTTCAGGGGGGTAGTAGAAGACCCAGAAAAATAGAGAGCGTGGGCAGATAAAAAAATATAGTCTAAAAAGACAAAAAAAACACGCTAATCACGTAGGTACTAATAAAGCAAATTAACCTTAAATATTGGTTTATTTTGTTATTGTATGTATTGTAATCATTTTCCCATATTTCGAATAACTTTTATGGGAGGGGAGCGTTGAACGTTTATTTTTCTTGTAAAGGGGGCTGTGGCCCAGAAAAGATTGGAAACCTATGGTCTAAGGCATTATCAATCAAAATTTAAAAACAGACGTTTTCATTTGTATTAATTAATACAAAAACGAGTTTTAAATTATTTTTCAATATTTCCCAGTTGATGTTATACATATTTCAATAAATATTAGTATTGCCCACAAAATATTGTTTAAATAAAATTAGCATATTTGTCGAAGGAATACTTCAAAACAAGTATGTTAACAAATTACATTATGATACATATTTTTGCACATCTCCGTTGGCAAAAATCTTATTCAAATTACACTTGTTTATATCGTTCTTTCGATAATACAGGTGCAAACATGTTGATAAAAATAATGTCAATAGTAGAAAGCGTTTTAATTTGTTTTAATATATATTTTTTAATAATCAATTAACTTAGCCCAAATTTAGGGTTTGAATACAATTACAGTACTCCATAAAAAAATTTAAATTAGCAAAAACAAAATGCAATTTTTTTTACTGTAACAATATTAAATAAATTGCGTGTTGTGCCTTAAAATATAAAGGCAGGTTAGGGCAGTGGTCGACAAACTAATAACCCATGTGTGTTTTTATTAGAAGTTTTATTATATTTGATGTGAAAAGCATGTTTAGGCTATAAATTTCTTAACAAGGCTGAACGTGTTATTTCACAAAACAAAAAAAAAATTATAAAAATTATTTACATTTTTATTATTATTTATAATAATATAGAGTTTTACATCATTATTAGAGAAACAATAAAAACATTGTGATAATATATAGTGTATGTAGTGTATTTTTTATTAAGAATAAATTTATGATGCAGACACAAATCAGACGTTTCCAAATGTCAAAGTATGACATCTACGATATATTTATTTTATTCCACAACTTACCGCTACAGCCATCTATTGAAAAACGGCTGAAGCAAAGTTGTATGTCTAATATAACAGTTTTCCGAATTGAAAAAAATTGGAAAACTGTTATATTGTTTGATCAAAAAAATCCAAATATAACTCGAAAATTCAAAAAACATTTCCACTAATGAGTTTATTTATTTCGATATTTTAATATTTTTATACCTTACTTCGTAAATTTAATGATTTGAAATTTTTGGCAACCCTGATTGCTACCACACACAAACTTATCATAAATTGCCAACTCTAAGTTGTATAAATGTGATATTCACATATTAAAAAAAGTCCCGTGAAGGCCTCGCCTGAACGTGTGGAAAATGACAAGTCCTGATTCCTCAGCAATTTGTAAATATGATTAACCCATCCTCTTCACACCTGGTATTTAGTTTGAAGGCCGAGTATGTAGCTACGTAAGACGTTATAAGTATTATAAATAGTACTCAAAAGTTTTATAAGCGTATTTCGCTTTATTTCAATGACAAATACACGTAAATTATTGTTAGTTACGAATACAAATACGTTATACTTTATCTTCTTGGCATTCAATCTTACCTTGAAATAAAGCTTGCTTAAGATAGCGATATGTTTAATGTGATAAATAATAACTAAAATATATTATAATCTTCGAATCTTCTTCTTTAGGTGCCGTGTCGGGTCCCCCAACGTTGGCGATCACTGCAGCAAAGGCATCTATGTCCTGCGCCACTTGGAACAGGTTCTGAACTCTTGTAATTCCTGTCCACTTTTTAATGTTCCCCAGCCAGAACAGCTGCCTTCTACCAATTCCCCGACGTCCCACCAGTTTTATCAGTCAAAAGAGGTGAATCTTCGAATAAACGAGTATGTTATCTTGCTTGAAAAATTATGTTACTCGACAAATTATTTAAACTTACTTTTACAAACATTTCTGACATACAAATGATCCCCTTATATAGCAAAATAATGGAATAATATAAATTGAAAAAAATATTTATTTCTAGTAGAAAAAGTTGTAGTAGAAAGTTGAAAAAGTATTACATATATGTATAAAGTAGACATTTGATAATGCTTCAGAAAGGCAAAACATTTTATTCCGATAAAATTTAAACCTATAAAAATTTGATAAAACAGACACTTCCATTTATTCGCAAATTTTTTTGAACAATCAATTGTGAACATCAATGATTACTTAATATTTTTTTAAATGTATTCTTATTATCTAGAAGTCAAAGTTTATATTATTTTACTTTGTTATCTTATTTTTCAAATCAAATCATTTTTGTCAAATACATTTTTAAATGACTTCAAACATTGTTACGACTATTTTAATTTTTTCGACATCTCGAAAGTTTTCTTCTTTCATCATTGACAAAAAGACGTAAATTAATTTGAACCGGAAATGTATACATCATCTTCACAAAGATGAATTCTTTAAACATTCGAAACAAATCGAGAAACAGATTCCATTCCAAGTGGAAAAAAAATGTGTTTTAATTTATTTTAAAAATATATCATTTTAGATTATTACAATATTAACACTTAATTATTAGTCAAAATTATTTCAGAATTTTTATTTTATTGAAAATATCAATTTTTATGGACATAAAAATATTATATTAAGATTAATATTATCGTACAAAATTCTTTGTAAATACGTTTTCACGTAATAATCCGCCATACATATCCCGGTAATTTTTCCTTGCTTCTTCTATATTTAAAGAACTTGGTTGTATTTTTTATTTTAGTAACGCCACACCACAAATTAAGTGCTTCACACGAAAGTACAGAGAGTACAGACAAAGCCGACCTTCATGGCCGAGTGGTAAGTGCATTGACTGCACCCCGAAGGTTCCGAGTTCGATTCCCGGCGAGGGCAGTGTGATTGTCACACTGTCTTTAGTCTGGTGTAGAATTCACGTGATAATAAAATGGCGATAGATTAGTTACCTATCTCATGTCACGAGAATCACTATGACAGCTATAATACCCTTTACATCGATTTGGCTCATGCTGTCATGATGTAAAGAGCGATTCAACAAAATAATAATAATAATTAGTTACACTCTAACATAGAGTACAAAATATTGTTAATGATTTGTTAATTTTTACAAGAAAATGTGTCAAAGTGAGGACTGATACTTGATGTACATTGCGTTGTCTATTTTAAACCTCTATGCAAAGTTTGCACGGACGTGTACCCAAAGAACAAAACACCTGAACTTAAGAGATTTGGCCGTCAGATGTTCGATCCCATTTCAGTTCACGACACCCATTTCTTATTTAAGACCTTTTGGGGAATCGGAAACATCTGCTAACATATTTCCTCCGAAGGGGAACTTGCATCCATCTAGAAAAAGTTACTTCCATCTCAGAAAATGCAGATGGCAACACATTCCAAGTTATATATGGCTGCCATATTTTTTACGTGAAAGGAAGTTGGAAATTTTTCAACATAGATTTCTTTTTCGCGTTTAAGCCCACCATCAAAGTATCATATCGTGTCGCATTAAGGGTATTCAAAAGCTTCGTAGTCATCATTATTAAACTTTTTATTGATTTTATAAGCTGAGCCGTTTCATAGTACAGAAACACATTTTATAATGTGAAACAACAAAATAATGTTTTTTTGCACTTTATACATACTCGTATAGACCAATATTTAAATGCATCGCACACCTTTATTTGTTTATTTTTTCCATTCAAAACAAACAGGTATCGAGTTAACATAATATTTTAAGAAAGATTTTTTTTACTTTACGCTGATAAATGCTTGAAAGTATGTTCAATAAATTAGTTTTGGCGGAAACACGGATATTTCAACATTTTAAACTGTTTTAGTAAAACTTTCGCATAAATTATAATAAACCTTCTATAAAACATAAGTTTTCATTCTTATAAATAATAAATATTTATTATTATAGAATAGTTGATTGTAACACCTGATGATGCTAACATTTGTTAGCGAATCAGCTGTCGCGACAATTTCAAAAGAAATTAAATCAATTGTGATATTCTATAACAATGTTTGCAAATGCATATGTGTATCTTGGTCATAAAATCAGACTCGGAAAAGAAAATCAAACTGCAGAGCTAGCTCGAAGAGCTGGACTGGGCTGGGCCGCCTTTGGTAAACTTGAAAATGATGGAATACCGGTTTGTCTCAAAAGAAAGGTCTACGGCATGTGTATACTGCCTATGATGACATACGGACTAGAGACGATAACTCTTACAGCAAAAAGTGTCCACAGGCTCATGTGTATACAGAGGTCCATGGAAAGACAGATACTTGGTGTGAGCTTGCGTGACCGCATAAGGAATGAAGAAATCAGACGCCGCACCAGGGTTGCTGACGTCATGGACCGAGTGGCAAAATTGAAATGGCAATAGGCTGGACAGTTGGCTAGACAGGGTGGCAACAGATGGGCACCCAGGATATTTAGTTGGAGACCATGGGCAAATAGGCGAAGTGTCGGAAGGCCACCGATGAGATGGACCGATGATATTATCAAAAGGGTTGGAAAATCTTGGATGCAAAGGGGGCAGGATAGAGATGAGTGGAGGAAATTGGAAGAGGCTTATATCCCGAAATTCTCCTTTCTTTGTTATTAAATGTTAATTACAAAAAAAAGTTATATTTGATATAAAATATATAACTAACTAACTAACTAACCATCACGCCGTCTCCCCGAAGGGGTAGGCAGAAAGAATGGACTGCCACACCTTTCTTTCCTGACATATTTCTCTCGCTTCCTCAACATTCATACATCGTGTCATGCACGCGCGTCGATTTCTTTGACTCCTCACATGGCCGACATTCAATATTTGATTTATTTGATCGTGCCACGTTTTTCTCGGTCTTCCTCTATTTCTGGTTCCATTAACATCATTAACATATCATTTTTTTACCATTCTTTCTTCATTCATATATTAATATATTAATGAAATTATTAAATTGAAAGCAACAACACCTCACAAAGCCTCTACACGAGAACAGAGTGAATATCTTCCACCGTTTACAAAAGAAACGCTTTCCCCCGGCAATAAATCACTTTTCCGATTTTAAATTATCGCTCCTTCATCCCTTTTCGTTCAAACAAATTATTTATTGAAGGCACGCGTGATCAAAGATAATTCGGTCCAGCGTTTCCCATGCAAATTTTGTGTAAACAATAAAATACAATTCAAGGGAGAGGGGACGAATATGACAAGCGACCAAGCGAGAGATGATAAAAAAATGGGTTTATATCATATGTATAAATACATCATTTAATTTTTGATAAACTGAGGGCATTAATTCTGTGAAATTCCATAACGACGATTTTTAACTAACTAACTAACCATCACGCCATTTCCCCGGAGGGGTAGGCAGAGAGAATGGATCGCCACACTGGCCTGTCCTGGCATACCTCTCGAGCTTCCTCTACATCCATACATCGTTCCGACTTCGAATGTGGCCACCTTTTAGTAATTGATTAATTTGGTCATGCCATGTTTTCCTCGGTCGTCCTCGGCTTCTTTTCCCACTCACGCTGCTTGTGTACAACTTTTTAACCATTTTACTCTCATCCATTCGTTCCATATGTCCGAACCATCTCAGGGATCCTTTTTTAATTTTATTCATGATGCAGTCTGCCTTACATTTCTTTCTTATTGCATCGTTCGGTATTCTATCATACAACGATTTCCCGCACATTCTTCTTAGTGATCTCATTTCTACGGCGTTTATCCTGCTTTCATCCTTCTTTTGCCAGCTCCAAGCTTCACTTCCATACATGAGGGTTGGCACTAGAACTCCATTGTGTACTGCCATATTTGCTTCTGTGGATATATTAATTAAAACAATGTGTTTTTTAGACCTTGTGTATATTCGCGTAATTTAGGGTAGGGTAGTTATGAACTATAACTAGATGATTCTTGAAAACTATTACTAGATTTTGAACTAACCCTATAACAAAAATGAAGATGAAGACTGCAATGATCTCCGAAATGTCGATCGAGGAAGACAATTATAAGAATATACCCAAATCCCAAAAATCATATTGCCACTAGCCGTGAAAATCTACCCACTTAATTAAAACAGTATTTTTTTACACAAATAATTAAAAAAATATTTTGAAATTTTTTGGTAGTTCTTTTAATATAATGAAAACAAAAAAAAGTATTCAATGTTTCTTTATTATTACATATTTAGTGTGCTTCCACTTATCGTCGACCGATTTCGGCAGCTTGCTGCCATCTTCTGGCAGCAAGCTGCCGAAACCGGTCGACGATAAACACAAGAGGAAGCACACTTAATATATAATAATAAAGATTTTGTATTATTTTTTTTGTTTTCATTATTTCTTTACACATTTGTACTTATTTTATGTTAGGTTTAATTCCTTCTAAGATTTGGACTTGGATCTTCTGGCTTACATAGGTTCAGCTCATGTTATTCCTTCATCTCAGGAAGTTATAAAAGAAAAAAAACTAACATAAGGTTTTTTAACCTTTATTCATTATAAAGGTAAAAAAAACATTTTAATTGTTAAATTATAAAACGCTGTTTATGGTATCACAATTTTTATTTTTCGAGACAGCTGTTTCGTCAACCAATGTTGTCATCATCAGGTGTTACAATAATTTTAAGAAAATCTTTGAGATATTTCATAAAATATTTGTCGAATTCCATAATAATAATGTCTTCATATAAGAATTTGTTAATGGTTTCAACAATTGTACCTATGTATACATTATATTATTTCAGTCCAAAAAGCCCTCAGAATTCCCACAAAATCAAGAGGAAGAGGCCCCCCAATGGCGAAGGAGATGGACATGGAAAAGGAGCTGCAACACGAGAACCTGGCAGTGAAGATGAGCCAGGATAGAAAAGTTTGGCCTCTTCGAACGAAGAGAGCCGACCCCAGATATTGGGAAATAACAAAAGAGAAAGAATATAATTATAAATTACTCTGATTTTACATTTCAAATAGAAAATAAATACGCCTTACCAAATTGTTTCATTTCGCGTTCTCATTTGTGGAGATGAATTTCAAATAAACGAAATTTGTGCTCACCTGTAACAAATAATTACATTAATTAGTATATAACATTGTTATTTCAATTATAATGAACTTATTTAAATATTCAATATTAAAAATAAATATTTGTGAAATGTATACTTACATCTGTATACGAATCCTGGATTTACACCTGTGGGTGGTTAATTTAAATTTTTAATTGTATCTCAATAGAGACGAAGAAACAAACTGGAAACTGAATATGGATGATCAAGGTGTTTACAGGACTTATGACCTGTCATTGGTTGGGTTAAGCGCACGCTTTATGTAATTACAACATTCCCCATTCCACTCTTGTTTGTTTCTTCGTCTCTATTGAGATACAATTAAAAATTTAAATTAACCACCCACAGGTGTAAATCCAGGATTCGTATACAGATGTAAGTATACATTTCACAAATGTTTGTAAATATTCTGGTCAATTATTTGGCGTATAAAATAGGAGTGGATACTCCAGGCGACTTCTAACAGTGCGCTAGGAGGCGGTAGCCTCTTCGCATTGTGTTAATAAAGTAGTTTGCTAAATGCTAAACAATCATTCTTCATAGATGGCGTTAGTGGATGGATTGTATAGATTAATCTTAAAAAATTAATTAGTACAATCAAATCTACATAGATGGCTAACTGGAACTGCCACGTGAAGATATGTATGGATTTGGAGTATATATACAACTTCCAAAAATGTATCATACATGATCATAATAACAATGGTGGAATGGGGAATGTTGTAATTACATAAAGCGTGCGCTTAACCCAACCAATGACAGGTCATAAGTCCTGTAAACACCTTGATCATCCATATTCAGTTTCCAGTTTGTTTCTTCGTCTCTATTGAGATACAATTAAAAATTTAAATTAACCACCCACAGGTGTAAATCCAGGATTCGTATACAGATGTAAGTATACATTTCACAAATGTTTGTAAATATTCTGGTCAATTATTTGACGTATAAAATAGGAGTGGATACTCCAGGCGACTTCTAACAGTGCGCTAGGAGGCGGTAGCCTCTTTGCATTGTGTTAATAAAGTAGTTTGCTAAATGCTAAACAATCATTCTTCATAGATGGCGTTAGTGGATGGATCGTATAGATTAATCTTAAAAAAATAATTAGTACAATCAAATCTACATAGATGGCTAACTGGAACTGCCACGTGAAGATATGTATGGATTTGGAGTATATATACAACTTCCAAAAATGTATCATACATGATCATAATAACAATGGTGGAATGGGGAATGTTGTAATTACATAAAGCGTGCGCTTAACCCAACCAATGACAGGTCATAAGTCCTGTAAACACCTTGATCATCCATATTCAGTTTCCAGTTTGTTTCTTCGTCTCTATTGAGATACAATTAAAAATTTAAAAATAAATGTTTCATTTATTATAAAATCAACTAAATTCTTCTAATAAAAAAATAACTTTTAATTACATACGAGTACATATTTTTTTAAATACAGGTACTTGAATAATAATGAAATAAAACGATGTTTTTTAACTACTTCCACTTTTGTCTTTATTTAGACAGCGACCGGTTTCGCCAGGCAGACTGGTCTGATCAATCATGACCAATGACCAGTCTGTCGATGCCAGCGAGCCTGGCGAAACCGGTCGCTGTCTAAATAAAGACAAAAGTGGAAGTAGTTAAAAAACATCGTTTTATTTCATTATTATTTAAAATGAACTTCCATCAAGAGATTTCAGTAAAATCATTTGACAGGTACTTGAGTTTTATTTTGGTAAGTCTATTTTTATCTTAAACAAACAAGCTATTCAACAACAAACCATCACGCCGTTTCACCAAAATCAAAGTGGTAAGCAAAGAGAATGGACCGCCACACTACTCGATCTCCTGACACGCGTCTCTAGATTCCTCCACATTCATACAGCATGTCATCCACACACATCGATTCTCTTATAAATGATTATAATGTAAGACACGAACTGGAATTATATGTCTATTATGTTTGTGATTTCTATTAAAAAAAATGAAAATGAAAAATGAAATTCTTCCAACTTCTTACATGGCCGACCTTAAAATTTGATTAATTTGGTCATGACAAGTTTTCCTTGGTTTCCCGGGACTCCGTAAACGTCATTTCGTTAATTTAGTTAAAATATGTTTGTAATATTATATATAGTTAATAATAAAACTACTTATAAAAATCAATTCATGATTTATACATAAGTTTTTGAAGAACGTGTGTATTTTTCTTTATTCACCCTTAAAACTTATTTAAAATACTCTCATTAATAAATTTTATCATGAAATTCCTTTTATACAATAATAAATAAAAATAAGTGGGTTTTTTTAATAAACAATAATATTGACACACTATTATTAGTTTTTAAACTAATTTATATTTTGTTAAAACCAACTGGTTTCTCTCTTTTGTTCAGTGTTTGTGCAATCCTGAAGAAGCTCCGGCGGGAGCGAAACCGGTAGGTTTAAAAAAAAAGTGGTGTAAAAACTAAGAAAGGGTGTTTAGGTCATTTTTAATAATGCCACACCAAAAATTAAGTGTTTCATATGAAAGTATAACTTTTATATATTTTCGTATTTGAAAACCATGTTACGATATTTTGAATGTCTTCTTCTTCGTTATTCTTCCTGGCGCTATCCCAACTCATTATCTATGTTGACTGTTGGGGTCGACTCTTCTCGATCTCAAGCTGTGCCTCTCACGGTTCTGAGTATCGCCTTCACTTATGCCATTTCTCTGCAAGACGCTATTGTACTGAATTATCCACGTGTTTCTAGGTGTTCCTCTGGATGGTTGACGAGGAAGATTTACAGACAAAGCTCTATTTACTGTGTGGTCTGGTGGTCTCCATATTATATGCTCTCCTCATCTGCCTTTTTTCAAGCTTACTATTTATATCAACCCTTATGTATGGAAGCGAAGCATGAAACTGGCAGAAGAAAGATGAGAGCAGAATAAATGCGGTAGAGATAAGGTCCCTAAGACGTATGTGTGGTAGAACGATGTACGATAAAATCTCAAATGCTGATATTAGAAAGGAATGTAGAGCGAAAGAAGGCATTATGAAAGGATCGCTGCGTTGGTTCGGACATATGGAGCGCATAGGTGAAGAAAGAATGGTTAAAAAAGTAAACGTTAATGATGTAAATGGAGTACGGAGTCGAGGTAGACCGAGGAAAACATGGCATGACTAAATTAATCAAATTTTAAAATTTGGTCATGTCAGAAGCCGGAAGAATTGACGTGCGTGTATGACTCGCTGTATGAATGTGGAGGAAGCTAGAGCGGTATATCAGGATAGATTAGTGTGGCGGTCTATTATCTCTGCCTACCCCTGCGTGGAAACGGCGTGATAGTTTCTTGTTGTTGTACTATGTAACTCCCATACTTCCCCGAGCTTTCGAATGTATTTTAAATTTATGAAATAAAATCGCAGAAAAAAAATTATGGTTTGGACATATGGAAAGAATGAATGAAGAAAGAATGGTAACAAAATTATATATTAATGATGTAAATGGAACCAGAAATAGAGGAAGACCAAGGAAAACGTGGCACGATCAAAAAAATTAAATATTGAATTTCGGCCATGTGAGGAGTCAGAGAAATCGACGCGCGTGCATGACACGATATATGAATGTTATATATTAAATATGTCAGAATAGAAAAGTGTGGCAGTCCATTCTTTCTACCTATCCCTTCGGGAAGACGGCGTGATGGTAGTTAGTTAGTTAGTTCGAATCGCAGAAAACAATACAAAATAACAAAACAATTTTATTTCGAAAATAACTTTAGACTTCACACCCGATAGTAGAGTAGAGATAAAATTTTCCACCATTTTGAAAACAATTTGGAGACCTGATTGGCAGATATACGTGGCCGAACAAATGACAGATGGAATCATTATAGTGATAAATGGATCAACCGGAAGCGAAAAGAATTTCTTATAAATAATATCCCCTTCCGAGTAATAAGAAAATCATTATATCCGTCCCTCGCATCTTACTAATAGTAGTGTCAGGACGAAAATATTTTTTTCTACTATTACGTGTTAATACATATAATAAATAATATTTTTCTTGAAAATGTTTCCGATTAAGTCACACTAAAGATAATAAAGATAGATATTATGACTAACGCATTCTCCATTCACACATTCTTTGCAATTATCTTGTTTATTATTTATATGTATATAAATCCTTAAGCAATGAACACTAGGGTGGGCCGAAAAAACAGTTGTTTTTTTCAAGTTGTAATAGCGCGGAAAAGTTGCAAATTAGGATAAGACAAACAAGTGAAATTCTAACTAACTAACTAACTATCCATCACGCCGTCTCCCCGAAGGGGTAGGCAGAAAGAATGGACTGCCACACTTTTCTTTCCTGACATATTTCTCTCGCTTCCTCAACATTCATACATCGTGTCATGCACGCGCTTCGATTTCTCTGACTCCTCACATGGCCGACATTCAATATCTGATTTATTTGATCGTGCCACGTTTTCCTCGGTCTTCCTCTATTTCTGGTTCCATTTACATTGTTAACGTTTAATTTTTTTTTACCATTCTTTTTTCATTCATTCATTTCATATCTTCAAACCATCCTAATGATCCTTTCATTATTTTGTTCATGACACCATCATTCGCACCGCATTCACTTCTTATATTTTCATTCGACACTCTACCATACACAGAGTATCTACACATTCATCTAAGAGATATCATTTCTACTGCATTTATTCTACTTTCATCCTTCTTTTGCCAGTTCCATGCTTCGCTTCCATACATAAGGGTCGGTAGAAGAACACCATTGTGCACTGCCATTCTAGCTTTTTTGATAAAACTAAAGCCGATATAATGCATTTATTTATATGCTAAAAGGTTACGTTTGGTAACATTCGTTTTTATTGCAAGTGAAGCATGAAGTTGGCAGAAAAATTATAAAATCAAATCAGTTTATACTCTCAAAAGATATTACAAACAACAATTATAATTTATTTATCTATCATCCTTCTTTTGCCAGTTCCATGCTTCGCTTCCATACTTAAGGGTCGATAAGTTTTTGTTTGCGATGACAACTTTAAGTGCACCGTTCACTTCTGAAATTCAAAGTGAAATTCTTTTTTATCAAAATCGGTTGACATCTTCCGGTCGCGCACATGTATGTAAATATGGAAAAACGTTATGAAAAAGTTGTTGATTTAATCACTCTATAATAAAATTCTGTGTTCTTATGTTTTAAAAAAAAAATACTTGAGCTATTATTACTTTAAAATAAAAGTAAATTAAAGACTTAAAAAATTAATTATCCTGGTTGGCACCTGAAATGTTTGTCGCAAGTTCTTGTTTTTTGGGGATAGCCGGAAAGTCGTCGAGAGGGACCGCCCTCTTCTGGGTCTCTTCATCGGAACTCTTCATCCCCAAGAGTCTGAATGTGAGGTAGTCTACGTTGCAATCAGAAATGTCTTCTGCGATAGCCAGATTTTCGAGCATAAACGATTTACTTAGATTTAAGCATACTTTTTTTTTTACGTAAACAACAGGTCACTTGAACCCAATTCTATAAAAAAAATATTTTTAAGCTGATATATTGATCTAGTGGCATGTAACAGGTAGCTAATTTATTGTCACGAGAATCTACACCAGACCAAAGACAGTGTGACAATCACCTTTGGTATGGCAGTCAGAGCTCTTAGCACTCTGCCACGAAGGTCTTCGTACTCGATATGCAATATATGACTAAGTTTTACAATGGAGCATTTTTACAGCACCCTTATGATGAATATTTTTTTTAAAAACAGCGCTTTACAAATCATACAATTGATTATTATTATCAAAGGAGCAATCAAAAGATCTGCACAATAATCCAGTAATACCTTATGATAAAAACCATGAGACAAGGTTGTCTGACATGGATTAGCTACGTATGCAAAGCAGGAGAGATCAAAGCAATCAAGATCACGTTTACGTCAAAACAAAAATTCTTTTAAAATGTTTTATTAAAAAATTTCCGACTGATCTGGCTAAGCTGGGCGAAAGGGACTGGTGAGGGAAATAGGCCCAAGATCGAAGAGCTTAGAATAGCATATGTAAACAGGCTAAAACTCTTTGAAAAAGTTGAACGGACATTCGGAAAAGTATATTTTCGAGTTTGACATTCTATCGATAGATGCTTCGCTTTCCAACATAAAGGTCGGAATAAGAACACGTTGTACACATCTATCTAGATCAGTGGTTACAATAGGAATCGGTATAGCCCACTAAAATGCTGAAAAGTTTAAGGTAGATTTAGTTTGAACCGAAGAGTTGGAATAGTTTTTTGATGAATACTGTAGTTTAATCAATATGATTAAACAAAGAAAATCATGTAATATCTATTTCAATATATAAATTTGAATCGCTTTGAACAAGATCAATCTATATTTATTGTTTCTTGAACCATTATGTAAAACTCCATATTAAATAATTAATACGAACTAAAAAGCATCTGTTTTCTAGAATTTTATTATGTTTTATGTGAATGACATGTTTCTTCTGTCTAAAGCATCATCAAATGTTGACATTTGATAATGCTTTAGCCCAGTGATTCTTAACCTATTGAAAGAATCGCCCCCTTTTATCACAATAAAATTATCCAACGCCCCCCCCCCCCCCGACAAAAAACTAGTCTTACAACCAAAACCATCAAATAAAACCATCTCTTAGTAGGTATGTATTTCATGCAATGGATTTCCTACTCTAAATTTTAAAAAGCCTCGTACGGTACAGAACAGAATGAGTATTATGCTTGTTAAAAATTTTGCGCGTGAATGTGTAGTTTATTTGACAGAACTTATAGAATCAAAACTCCTAAAGAAAGTGTATCAGTGTGCATAGCTCGTGAATGAGCTTATTTTTCTATATTGACGCAATGCCCACTCGAACTTCTGCAGCGCCCCCTAAATGCAACCTAAAATGCAATGTAAAACGCCCACGAAAGGGCGCTAGCATGGCGCCCCGGTTAAAAATCACTGCTTTAGACAGTTAAAACATGTCATTCAAATAAAAATATAACAAAACTTCCAGAAAACAGACGTTTTCAAAAATTTTAATTAAAGATCAGTCCATATTAAAAGTAGATAGTGGTTTCAGATTGAAGATTGTTAAAGGCATATAATGTAAGGCATCAAATACCGAAAATTAAGTATAATTATATAATTATACACAACAAAGTAATTTAATAGTATTTTTTTGTATTTAGATCATTTAATATTCTTTGAATAAAACACGAATATTTTAATATCACATAATAAACAATTTTTGAATTCATTGTTTTTCATAAAATAAAAATGCATACTTCACCTAAGAGGAGCATTTTTGAATCTCTATTAGAAATAATGGGGTGCGATCCAAAAATCTCGAAATTGTGTGGCTTCCATTATATGTTTCATAATTGGTTTTTTTTTCAAAAGGGGATGGTTATTTATTTAAGGGGTTGGTATTGATTTTAGGGGGCGGTATTGATTTAAGGGGGCGGTGTTGTTTTAAGGGGGCGGTGTTGGTTTAAGGGGGCGGTATTTTTTTCTCCTGTAAGGGGGCGGTGAGTAATTTTTCTCTATAATGGGACGGTAGTTTTTTTACATTTAAGGAAAATTCCTTTACGAGTGTGTAGATAAAAAAATGAATATGGATCGCAATTTTTAAACCATGTTTCGTACCTTCCTCAAATTAAAATATATAACTAACTTAAGCAATTGCAATTAACTTGACACAGTTTAATTCCAAATCCCCGAGCACGTATCACTCCGAACAAGCTGAGTGTAAAATTTTATTATCTGATCCAGAACGGTGTAAAATTATGCCACGCTGTTCTCTCCCGCCCTACCCGCTCAACAGTCCGCTTTAATGTGACGCTATCTTAATTGTCCTGATATTTTTGTAATGGCGCTCACAATTACGGCTAATGACTCGCTGCACCCGGTAAACTTTTTCAATTAAGGAGAAAACAGATTTGTCCTAAACACAGCGTCGTTATTTAAGAAATTACGGCCCTTCGCGCCCGTTTTTGAGTAGATGTGCCCAGAGATAAATTTCGCGTTTCTGACTTGTTAATTTTATACTTTGTTCTTATAGGTTCAATTTCTTAAAAGGAAGACAAATTATACGTCACTTTTCATCTCGTTTTTTGGCTCCTTTATACAATTATAAGAAGATAATTCAAATGTTATAAATATTACTTTACAAACAATATTAAAATGTGATTGTTAGATTATAATTTGCTGCTATTTTTTATTTCAAAAGTTAACACGTGTATTAAATTAGTTTTACGCAAAATTCAAAAAATTTGTATGTATGATATATCAGGAACTGAAAGAGTCACAAACGAAGAAATAATGCAGCCAATGAATAGAGAAATAAGAAATATAAATTATTATTTATTGTTTCTTGAATAATGATGTAAAACTCCATATTAATTAATTAATACGAATGAAAACATTGATTTTCTAGAAGTTTTATTATATTTAATGGGAATGACATGTTTCGCCCTTCTAAGGCATTATCAAATGTAAATACATACAAATCAAAATAAATTTGATGTTTCCTGAGTAGGGCGAAACATGTCATTCCCATAAAATATAATAAAACTTCTAGAAAACTGACGTTTTCATCCGTATTAACTATGAATTATTATGACTTTATAGCGCAGGAATAATAAATACTCCATTCAGATAAACGGCGTGATGGTTATTTAGTAAGTTAGAAGTTAGCAAGTATTGCAGGATTAATGCCATTGACATGACAAACGACGCGAAATACAAAAAAGTGATATACCTAAGACAGATATGTGGAAAGCAATGGAAAACTATCACAGTAAATGTCCAAGTGGCATCCCAAAACAACAGCAAAAATGTTACACTTTGCGACAATCCAATCCCTTGGATTGAAACAAGCGAAGAAGAAAGTCATTTATAGCGAACAAAGAGTAAAGACGAATCAAATTATTGGACTCTGTCACATGTATTTTGATTGTCAACTTTGTTCTGCTCTATATTGATTATTTAATTATATTTATAGTGAGATTTTGAAAATGGAATAAGACCTCTAGAAAGACTTAGACAGCGCTTAATGGATAATGTTCTAGCTGATCTGGCTAGGTTGGGCGAATCAGACCGCTAGGAGTAAATGGCGCAGGATCGAGGAGGCTTAAACTCTTCAAGAGTTATATGGTCATAAAAAGTAAGTCAGAAAGATTTTGAAGCCTATATTATAAATAATTTTCACGCTTAAATTCTAGATATATATTTTTTAACTAACCGAAAGGGTAGGCCGAAAGAATGATGGGTTGCGAACCTCATAGCCACCAATAGGTATCTCCCGCGCACACTTCGATCGTCCAACATTCACAAAATAAATCTAAAACAAATTATGTAAAATACAATGATATAAAATAAAATAACAAAATAAAAATAATATAACACATAATGTTCTTTTAGATGTTACACTTGTTGTCAGCTGGACAATCCGGACGTTTGTGTTTATTTAATTTATATTCCATGTATTCACCGTTTTTTTAATAAACTGTAATTAGGCACTTAAAACAATCCAACACCAGCAAGGACATTAAAATATTATTGAAGAATTTATTCAAATTGTCATTGGAACAAATGAAACAAATGTTTTTACATTTGTCAAAATTCTTTATACAAACGAAAACCTTAACAATTCACTTATTCACGAAATATTTCAAAATTTACGGGAGCACCAAATGAACCAAACCAAATTTTCGAAATCAGAACCAAAAGTATTATTATTTTAATGTGGTATATCACATTTTGCCTTGTAAAAGTGCATCGAAAACCTTCATCCTGTTTGGTTTTCCTTCACATCTGAAAGCTGTTAAGAATTTCTGGGCGAGACATCGGTGCTTGTGATAAATTGAATGCATTATATAAATATACGGTCTAGCCTCCTTCGCTGGTATTGAAAATAGAAAAATATAATACGAATATAAGGAACTTTGCAGACTCTTGTATTAGGTCCTTACATATGAAATTGGCGTTTTGTATGGGAGGAATATAAAGTTGATTTTTTTTTAAAAACAAGTGAAACGTAAAAAAAAAACAGTCCTCGTAAGAGAGCGCCGTGGAAATGCAGTCTCCGGGAAATGGCTCTGGCGAGGAAGCAAATGGAGAAGTAAGTACTTGTCCTGTTAGAAATGTCTCTTTGTCGGTATATAAATCTAACTGGAGGTAGGACAAATTAATAAAATAGTTACACAATGGAATAAAATGTAAAAAATTATTTGTAAATGAAATTTTAAATTTTTCTTTTTCTTTTTTATATGCTTTGTATTATATATACAACAGTAACTTTAAAAAATAATTAAATTACATATCAGACATGTTTCGGACAATCGGTCCTTCTTCAGCGATACATATTAAAAAGACACATTATAAAATTGTTTACAAATATGATCAGTTTTGACAGATGTATTAAAGATTTATTTTGGAACGTTTAATCTTCTTTTTCTTTCGGTGCCGTGCCAGGTCCCCCAACGTTGTCGATCACTGCGGCAAAGGCATCTTTGTCATGCGCTACTTGGAAAAAGTTCTGAACTCTTGTTATTCCTGTCCACTCTTTGATGTTCCACAGCCAGGACAGCTGCCTTCTACCAACTCCCCGACGTCCGTCCACTTTACCCATTAATATCATTATTAATAACGTTTTATAAATCTTTATAACATCTATCAAAACTGATCATATTTGTAAAGTATTTTATAATATTTTAAATATGTATCACTGAAGAAGGACCGGTTGTCCGAAACACGTAACTTTGTAGAAAATTGTAACTATTTAACATAAAATAATATATCTTCTTCTTCTTCCTCCTTATTGTAGACCTGTGTGGTCTGTTCTCCAGAGTGTTGCTCCTCCTGTGAGGTGGATTCCCAGCTGTCCTTCCATCTTTTAGGAGGTCTTCCAAGAGGATGAGTCCCATGAGGTTGATTATGCAATGCAATATAGGGGAGTCTGGTGGTGTAAATTCTTTGAACATGCCCGTACCAGTCCCCTTTTCTCTGTCTGCTCCATCTTGTAATATCCTTAATCTCACATATGTCTCTAATTCTGGTGTTCCTCGCGCGATCTCTCAGTGTCTTGCCTGCTATCGTCCTCGGTGTCTTCATTTCGGAAGTCCTCAAAACTTGTTTGGTCCTTACTGTGTCTGCCCTTACGCCATATGTAATTATTGGTCTTACGCATGCTTAATAGATTCTCATCTTACTCTTAATACTCAAAATAATATATGTAGTCAACAATACAACAAATGCACTACTTGGCAACGGGTACTCGTACGCTTAATTCAAGTGGGTCTTTTTCAATTTGATCGTGAAAAATTTATTTCAATCTCATTTATAAGACAACTCTTTGCCAATTTTTTGTAAATATTTTTCAAATAGTCTGTTTTGGCCGAAGCACTGTGATACTTCAAGATTATTACTGTTAAAATTTATAACACTGTTATAATATCACAATTTATTTTTATTCACTGAGAGTGTCGCAACAGCTGTTTCCTCAATCGATGTTGGCATCATCAGGTGTTACAAACAACTGTTTCTGAAAACTGAATAATAAAAATTCTGATATTCATAACAGTGTTATAAAATTGAATTAATTTATCAAACTTGAATATTTTACCTAGGGCAAATCTTATAATTATAGATATTAAATAATAAAACATGCTGTGTTTAAATGAAAAGTGTTTCATTAATTTATAAATATAAATTCAAAATTATAAAAGAATCGCTGTGTTGGTTCGGACATGTGGAGCGCATGCATGGAGAAAGAATAGATGGCGCGCTCTTAATAGATGACGCTAGTGTAGAGTGAACTTGAATATGTAAAAATAGGCGTGGAATCCTACCATAAATGCAAATTCCATAAAAATTATCAGACGTGGTGGTCATGAGAAAAAAGGCGGAATGGGGAATGTTGTTAAACATAAAGCGCGATCGCTCAACCCAACCAATGACAGGTCATTAGTCCTGTAAGCGCCTCGGCCACCACGTTCTGTTCTCAGAAAACAATTTACATCTTCGTCTCTATTGATATACAATTAATCCTTATAAAATAAAAATAATTTATCCGCAATGGGTAAAATCCAGTATCTGTCTACAAGAATTTGTATACATTCAACATGTTGGAGAAAGAATGGTTAAGAAAGTATACGTGAATGTGGCAAATGGCATACGAAGGCGAGGCAGACAGAGGAAAACATGACATGAAAAAATCAATCAAATTTTGGAGGTTGGTTTGAAGTCGGAAGAATCGACGTGCGTGAAGACTTGTTGCATGAATGTGGAGGAATCCAGAGAGTTGTGTTAGGATAGAGTAGTGTGGCAATCAATTCTCTCTGCCTACCACTGCGCGGAATTTGTTTGTTTGATTTAATTAAAAGTGTTTAACCACAAAGTGAGTGCTTCATATGAAAATTAATATGTAAATATGAAATTCATACATAAAGTATTCTAATTTTAAACGTTTTGTGAAATATCTCATCTATATGGAGAGAACATCAAATGTTTTATTATTCCTTGACATTGACGGAAGCCGCACCTAATGCGTTACTCGCAACAATCTGGAATAAATAAGTCATGTCGCCAATGACAGAATCTGTAAAATCAAAGGTGAGGTGTTAGAAGATTTGTCAATTTGCGGAGGTGAAAATTTAATGCCAGAATTGATAACGCGCTGCCTGCGAAGACACGGTGCACAGTGAAACATTATGTTAAATCTAAATTTCAAAAATTAATAATAATATTAATAATAATTTTGATGTCAATTTTATGTCGTACTTGTTAGTACTAGTATAAACTGAGAATACTCCTCATCAAGACCTATGTATGGAGTATCTTGATGTACGGCTGCGAGACATGGTGCCTATCCGAAAGAGATAAGTGGAGACTAGAGGCTTTTGAGATGTGGTCCGAGGGGACAAACTCTAGGGGACACCCACGCCGAGAGTACCTGAAAGGGCTGTTGGTGGACGTGTGCTGCTCATCATATGCAGATTTCAAAAGAGCTGCACAAGACAGGAAAGAATGGAAGAGAAGAATAGAAAAAATTCCTGCAAACCAATCCCAGGATTGAATCTTTCTAACTAACTTGTTAGTATAAACAACTTTATTTGAGTAAGTGGCGCCAACCAGTTTCAATCTGTAGCAATCTTCGTGTATAGCCCTTTGTGAAGCGGTTTGGGCATAACCCTGATAAAGCTCGCTACAGAGTGAAACCAGTTGGCGCTACTAACTCAAATAAAGTGGTTTATACTAACAAGTACGATATATAAAATTTATTTCGGAATGGGATTTCTAGGATTGCAGTACCCCATAAGAGTGGTCGATAGTCAAACTAAGAATGCGCTGTAGCCATCTAATTTCTAGATAAAAGCCTTTAAACTATTCACAGTTCTTTATTTATCAGACCCAAAAAAAAAACACGGAATTCGAACCGGAGGCCGGCCGACCGACGGAACAGAAAATTTTATGTGTTGTAAATTTTTTATGCACTCTTCTGCAATGATAACGTAAACTTGAAACTCCGCCAGAGAATGATCAAATGCTATGTGTGGCTGTTTTATGGAAACGTGGACCTCGAAAGTTAACTCATTGAACAGACTGGAAACATTTGAAATGTGGCTCCATCGCCAAATGCTCAACTATCAAGGTTCGAAAGACTTCACATCTAGGTCATATACTGCGTGGGGAAAAGTATCACCTTCTCCAACTGATATTGCAGGGGAAAATTGCGGGACGCCGAAGGTCCGGTAGGAGACAAATGTCCTGTAGCGAAACGTGAATGAGTGGACCGGCATCTGAAGTGTGGAGGAGCTGTCCCGAACGGCGCAGGACAGGGACAGGTTCGCCGAGGTGATCGCCAACGTTGGGGGGACCCGACAGGGCACTTGAAGTATTGTAGAAGAAGAAATTTTTATACAACAATTATTAAATAATTTATTTACCGTACTCATTATGCGATTGCAAACATTATAACAGAATTTTTAGAGAACGTAAGTTCTTCTTAATATTCAATTTGGATAAATTTTATCTCAATAGAGACGAAGATGCAAACTGAAAACTGAATATGGTGATCGAGGTGTTTACAGGACTTATGACCTGTCATTGGTTGGGTTAAGCGCACGCTTTACGTTATTACTTCGTCTCTATTGAGATAAAATTAATCCTTGAATTGATAACCCGCAATGGGTAAATAAAATCCAGTATTCATCTGCAAGTATTTGTATACATTCAAAATATTGTATTTAATTTGGAGTTTTGTCTCATTGTTCGAATTAAAATAATTTAATAAGGGATGATCCAGTTATCATTTTGCCGTAAAGTTTATACGAGAGGACGCACGGTGCGGTGTTATTGACACTGGTGTGGGTAGGCTGTGCGTGTATGATAAGACATTGCCATTCGATGTTGCCAAGTGATAAATGTCAAATTAATCATTCAGACCAGCACGCATAGGCAATTCTTGTTCGCCCGGGGCGGAGAAAAGAAGATTAATCTTTGATTGGTGATAAGGGAAACGATTGCGGAGAGAGATGAATGTTCCCACGACCTTCTTCACTATCCGATCTTGATCTTGAGATATCATCTGATCCAGGAGTGACAAACTGACGGTATGTCATATCGTTACGGCTAAAGCGGGTAAGCTATTCGAAATTTGAAAAAAAATTCTCTGCAAATAAAAATAATCTAAAGTCAGCGGTGGTTCCTCAAAAAAGACATTCACCCGATAACATTCATACATTACTTCACTTTTTTTCTTAATACTGGGAAAATTTTACCAGTTTCGACAACTCGCTGTAATCTTACAGCCAGCTTTATATTGCATATAGCTACAGAAACTGGTCGAAACTAGATGAAAAAATTCAATGTCATTTAATATTTACAATAAACTTCTGCCTAAAATTTTCAGTAAGCAACATTAACATATTTTAAATAAAATAATTAAATTATGTAAATCTCATAATTTAATTATTTTATTGCCACGTGAATTCTACACCAGACCAAAGAAAGTGTGACAATCACACTACCTTCGCCGGGAATCGAACACGGAACCTTCGAAAAAGTTTACTCTTAAAATAAAATTAAATAATGAATTTTGTGACTTAGAGGATGTGCTCTAAATAGTTCTGGGGAAGCTTTTAATACTGGGTCTGGCAATGCTAGTGGGTAGAGCAATGAAATTGCTTCACATGATCGCTTTGGAGGCATGATATTTATCATTTATTTATTTATTCATATATTTATTTATTTACTTATTTTTTATTTATTTTTTTTGCTTATTTACATACATTTCTTTTGTTCATTTACTATTTTTTTGTTCATTTATTATTATTATTATTATCATTTTGTTCTAGGGAGGCATTTTTTGCACTCTATATGAGATCGATATATAAATTACAATTTTAGGGAACAATAATGAACATGGGGAACAAAACATATCTAAAAGTATATAATTTAAAATTGATAACTAACTAACTAACTAACTAACCATCACGCCATTTCCTCGGAGGGGTAGGCAGAGAGGATGGATCGCCACACTGGCCTGTCCTGGCACACCTCTCGGGCTTCCTCCACATTCATACATCGCACCATGCACGCACGTCGATTATTCCGACTTTAAAATTGATTGTGTTAGAAAATATATTTTAACACTATTTTAACACAAATTAAAACTAATCACTTATTTTTATAAAGTATCCAGCCGCTCTTACATAATTTAATCAATATTTTAATGAAAAAAATTTAAATAATCAAAATATTCAGCCTTTTTATAGTTGTACTTATTCTCGTGTCTAGGTCGAAGCGAGTTTCCATAATAACCGTTAAAGTGTTACAATTTTTCTCTTCGAGAATTTAAAATTGAATTTAAATCTTCTTCTTCTTCTTCTTCTTTTGATAGATCTGACGATCTGTGACACAGAAATCATATCTCGTCGGATGATGAGATCCAGCTGTCCCTCCATCTCTTAGGCGGTCTTCCAGGTGGGCGGTGTCCGGAAGGGATTTCTAAGCGGCTGTATATGCGAGTCTGTCACCATCCATTCGGGCTACATGGTCCCTCCAGTATCTTCTTCTGGATCTACTCCACTGAACGATATCCTCTATTTCGCAGGTTTTTCTTATGTCTGCGTTGCGGACACGATCTTCAAGGGTTTTTCCAGTAATTGATCTTAGGACCTTCATCTCCGATGTTCTTAGTAGTCCCTTGGTTCGCACAGTGTCAGCCCGCGTCTCTACAGCGTACGTCATGATGGGTTGAATTTAAATATGGTATTTTAATTTTAATAAATGTATAATACATTGCACATTTATAAAAAGGGATTGACCACTCCAGGTAGATAAAGGTGGGGACCAATATTACATAATATACATAAATTGTTTCTTTTCCGTTGAAAAACGAGAAAAGAAATATAAAACCATTCCGAATAAAAGATTGGAGAAATTTGCTCGCAAAATATTTGTGTTCCAAAAAATAATGATGGATAAATTCTGCCGATATTTCCTTTTTTGTCACCTTTAAAAAGTTCACAGAATTCAAAGAAACCATCAGAAATATTCGTTTTCTTTGATTATATATTTTTATGTTTTGTTTTCCATTTTTTTTTTTTTTTTTTTGAAAATTCGAAGCACCAGTTCAGAAATTTAAATGTCAAAGTAAAAAGATTCTTTTGAATCTGTAAAATTGTGTAAAACACTCGAAACATATAGATACCTATTTTGACTGAGAATCATAAATACACGGTGTTTCGAAAAAGGGACACCAGTTCAAAAAATATTCATAATTTTTAAATAATATATTTATGTTTTTATATTAACCGTCGCGTTGCCATGTGGTCAATTGAGTTTCCACTGCCAATTTAAAGTTGATTTTCTTAAAACCTATGGACCCTAATATTATAAAAAAATTGTAATCCTCCATTGAAGTGTTCTCAATATTTCGTAATAAAAAAAAAGCAAAAAATTACTTCCTTCATCCCAAAAAAAAATATTTTCTAAGACTGCCCTCACCTTCATTCGTGTTAAGGTAGAATTTGTTTTGCTAATATTTACAACTTTATCAAAAGTGACAAATACTTACTCGCTGTTTTGAACGTATTATAAATTATATCTTTGACCTTTTCAATAGGTACGTAATAATACCGACTGGATGAAAACGCAGCACGTAACTTAATAATATCAGAACTGTGAAAATATTAACACTTTACCAAAAGGGACAAATATTAATACGTACTCGTTGTCTTGAACGTACTATACATTTTGCCTAGGTGCCTTTATCCTCGCCCCGCCGGCCGCGGCGCGCAGACAAGTTAATACCTGATGTTTAGTCGCTCGTATGCTGTGACGCATTACATATCAGAAATCGCATGGTTCCAGAAAAAAATTAATAATGATATGTTTTTCAAATAATCCATGTATGTTATAGATATCGATCTATTCCTAATGAAATTCCCTACAAGATGACATAAATTAAATTTTGATTCATCTAGTCATATGCTTGATATTTAGATAAAGTTAGCGGTAAACTGAACTTACCACATGGGAGCAAGCGTTTTGTTTTGAACACGGTACGTTAAGGGTTAAAGTATACGTAAATAAGACATTTTTTTCTTTTTCTTATTTGTTAAAATAAATTTAAATTAGGGAATATTTTTAATAATTGTTTTTTAGTGCCTTTAATTAGCTATCTGTTGTCCACTGCTCAACGTTCATCTCTCCCAAAGCACGCCACTGCCTCCTATCCATCGCCACTCTCATCCATCCAGGTTCAGCAATCCTCATCAAATCAAATGAAAACTGTTTAATATACTTGCATAGTAGATTGTTTAATGATTTCATTTGGATTGAATTTATTTAATTTATCATATTAGTTAAATCCAAGTAAAACCATTAAGAAATCGTGTTCCAAAATCCAAGTAAAAAGGAATATTCTTTTTTGTGTGCCGTATCAAGTCCCCCTGACGTTGGCAATCATTCCGGCGAAGGCTTCTCTATCTTGCGCAACCCGGAAAAGCTCCCCCACATGTCTCATCCCGGTCCAGTCTCTTACGTTGCACAGCCAAGACCTTTGCCTTCTACCAGGACCACGCTACCCCTCAATTTTTTCCATCAGTTTTAGTTAGAGCAAACTGTATTTATCTCCCCGCAGAATGTGACCCAGATATGAAATCTTAACCTTAACGTCCTTTAGCAGTTGTCTACTACAATTGGCTCTCCTCAAAACCTCCAAATTGCTGACGAAATCTGTCCACGGTATGCGAAGCTTTTTCCTGTGCAACCACATCTCGAATGCTTCCAACCGGTTCATAGTGTGCACTTTCAGGGTCTAAGTCTCCGGGCCATAGAGTAATACAGACCAGACATAGCAATTCAACGTTCTCTGCCTTAGTTTCAAGTTCAAGTTGTCATTGCAGAATATTGATCTCATTTTGTTGAATGAACTACGGGCTGCTTCGATCCTGCACTTCACTTCAATATATGGGTCCATAGATGATGTAATCATGGAATCTAACAAAATTAATACCTCAACCATCAACAAATCAAAACAGTTTATTATATCAACCGATATTGCAAAATAATATTAACGTTTAAGGCATCGGTCCAGCGGGCCAAAGTGACTTAAACCAAACTAAATGTGGATTTATTTTTAAATTCATTTTTTAGTTTGATTTACGAATAATATTACCTAAACAAATGTTTAGCTTTATATGTTTTTAAGTTCAAAGGTCTATATTACCTCAAGGATTTGAGGTAATATAGACGGTATAGACTCAATTAAATAGTTGTTCTATAAATAAAATGATAGTTCTAAAAACAAAAAACTTTTTTTAGACTTAAAGTTCCATCAACAGAGTTTTTTATTTATTTAAAAGACTAACATCAAGGATTTATATCAATGATATTAGAATTTATTTTTACAATCTACAATGTGAGCATAAAATAGCTCATTATTATGAAGAAGAAATCAGGTCGTGTCCAGGTTTGAACCCATGTCCCCTGGATCAGGAGCCAAGCGTTCTATCCCTTAGACCACCACCTTTATTTAGTTATTATTTGAATACATATAGTTACACTTTGTATTACAACACTTTTTATTTTTACTGAACTCAGACATTTTTCGGTTACAAGTAACCCATATCAATGTATACAATTTTTAATTAATTCAAGTTGAAAAGTGTTGTAATACAAAGTGTAACTATATTTATTCAAATATGAATTCACAACACAAAGTGAAGGCGAATATAGAAGAGTTAATATTTTACTACTTTGATATAGGGCATATCTATTTATATTATAAGTTTTTAAGGAACGCATGAAAAATATTTTATTGGAATAAGTTAAATTTGAGAGAACGGTTTATTTTTTGGTGTCTACTTTCAAAATACTGTGTAATGACAGAAGGATAGTATTACAGACAAACAAATCTTTTTCTCTCAATTTTTCTTCCTCCTCCCAAAACTCTTTTCTCCCTCACACCCCTAACACAGCCCTCTCCCCCGGTACTTTTACACTCGATTACCCTCCCTTTAGCTCTTCATCACTCTTTCTTCAACCTACCACCACTCCATCTTCCCACCAAATTCATCGCACCATATTTTTTAGAAAGGATAAGAAAACTCTTCACTCATTATCAAGCACCATAATCAAAAACTATTTTCCATCCAGATTTATGGGCATCGTTTCTAAAGATTATAGTATTTTCACCCCCTAAAATTTATTTTCTCGGTGCACCATAGAAATACTGCCCTCTCTTCTTTATTCTTCTAGAGTCTAAAAGAAATCAGTGTTTCTATGGTGTACCGAGATAATAAAATTTAGGGGATGAAAATACCAAAATCTTTAGAAAGTATGCCCACAAACTAGAATCTCGACCAAACCTAATATTATATATTGTATTTCAGAATAAGGAATTTTGACATTTTCATAATTACTTCATTTTCATAATTCATAATTACGTATATGGTTTATTTTATTAAATATTCTATTATCATTTCTTTTCTCACAAAAGGTTTTAAAAATTGAAATAATCGTTTAAAATGTTTTCATATTTTATATATTATCATAATGATGTAAATGGAGTACGGAGTCGAGGCAGACCGAGGAAAAAATGGCATGACCAAATTAATCAAATTTAAAAGGTTGGTCATGTTATAAGTCGGAAGAATCAACGTGCGTGTATTACTCGCTGTATGAATGTGGAGGAAGCTAGAAAGGTATTCCAGGATAGAGTAGTGTGGCGGTCCATTCTATCTGCCTACCCCTACGGGGAAACGGCGTGATGGTTTTTTGTTGTTGTTGTATCATTTTGACGTCAGTTTATTTATTTAAGATTTATTATAATTTTATTCGAGCAACATGTTTCGTCTTGCAAGAGCATTGTCAAATAGGTACTTATACAGTCTACACAAAAAAAAAATAACTTTATTCTTTCTAGTTGTTAATTTAATTAATTGTAAAACCAGACGTGGCAAACATCGGTTGATGAACAGCTGTAGAAAATTTTTTATAAAAACTAAACTCAAGCTAAATAAACATTATTTCAAATTATACGGTTAGTTTACTGCAAACGTTCTAAATAAACGGTTGAAACGGAGATATTTTCCACCCTCGGGACATCAATCGATATCAGAGGCATTTTTTTTATCAAATTGCAAATGAGTATTCTATATAAATTATCTATGAATCAAATCGCAAGCTTAATAGTAAACTGACCGATTATGGTTTAGGTTGAGTTAACATTAGACAGAGGCTTGTGTTAACGCTATACATCGTTTCGCGTTAAAAGCAAGTCGAAATTCCGCCAATCGACCTCCATAACACTCTATCGGTCTTTTTCATTCGTGCGTATTTTTCGACTGTTTTTGTTAAAACACCGACTCATGTCAGATTGAGCAAAACTTGATTTTTTTAGTTAAGCTAGTGTTCTATTAAGTGTGAGAAATATCAATGAGTATTATTTACAAAAAAAATCAATTAATCAAATTATAAATGAGTATTCTATACAATATCTATCAATTAAATTGAAAATTATTATTCTATACAAAAAATAGACGAATCAAATTGTAAATTAGTATTCTAAATAAAATCTATGAATCAAATTGCATATAAGTATACTATACAAAAAAACAAATCGATGAATCAAATTGTAAATGAGTATTCTATACAAAATCTATTAATCAAATTGAAAATGAGTATTCTACACAAACAACAAAAAGAAGAATCAAATTTTAAATGAGTATTCTATACAAAATCTATTAATCTAATTGAAAATGAGTATTCTAACAACAAATAGAAGAATCAAATTTTAAATGAGTATTCTATACAAAATCTATTAATCTAATTGAAAATGAGTATTCTACACAAACAACAAATAAAATAATCAAATTTTAAATGAGTATTCTATACAAAATCTATTAATCTAATTGAAAATGAGTATTCTATACAAAAAAAAATAGATGAATCAGATTGTAAATGAGTATTACATAAAAAAAATATTTTAATCAAATTGCAAATAAGTATTCTGTACAAAAAATCTATGAATCAGTTTGAAAACGAGTATTCTATACAAAAGAATTTGTGCCTATACTGAGAGAACATAAAAAAATAGATAACGTTGAAAAGTTAGCCATTTGGGTTTCTTAAATTGAAGAAACTAACTCTTAAATCTTCCATTACTTGAGTTCCGCTCAACAAAGATATTACTTAAGACACAAGTTTGTTCTTAACATTAGTTCACCAAATGTTAAAATTACTTTTATTTATTTATTTATTTTTTCATGTAATTATTTTTGTGATTATTTTATGATTTCAAATTGTCATACTTTATTGCAATCTGATTTTACTTGTGTATTTAGGAAACATGTTCACAGCGGATGGCCGAACGGATAATGGACCTCGAAAGAATCGTTGGAGCGGGTAACAAAGTGAATGGAGCTTTAAAAACACACCATGTAGTTCTAGTTCCATCCCTTATTCATAAAAGCAAAGTATGGAACTAATCGAAGTAGGATAAGAGAAGAATAAATGCGATAGAGATGAGATCACTTAGACGCATGTGTGGGGTAACACGGAGTACGATGAATGTAGAGCCGAAGAAAGTATTATGAAAAAAATATGCGCTGGTATGGACACATGGAACGTATATATGAAGAAAATAATGGTTAAGAAAGTAACAATGTACATGGAGTACGGAGACGAGAAAGACCGAGGAAGACATGGCAGGACCAAAGTAATCGATTTTTAAAGGTCGGCCATATTAATAGTCGGATGAATCGATATGTCGTCACCTGAGAGTAAGAGGGTTCCAACTAACAAAATTTCACATTTGGCTTTTTTTCGTGAAAAGGGTTCTTACTAAACTTATCTATACGTACAATTAAAAAAAACATGTAAAAGTATCGTCATTTTGATGTTACGAAAATAATCAAGTTCCAGCTGATCATTCAAAACACACGATTCACTAAAGAAGGATTAATTTAAACTTAGAACTTTCCAACTGTTGCCAGACAAAATTTACACGTTTCTCGGTAAAAGAATCTCTGGAAATTGGAATAAAACCCTTTTATTCTAAGATACACACCCGAAACCAACAAAACTTTGACTTCATTTTTCTCAGCTTTTTACTTTTGTCAGTTGGAACCTTCTTACTCTCAGGTGACGATGTATGTATGACTCGCTTTATGAGTGTGAAGGAACCTAGAGAGGAGTGTCAGGATAGAATAGTGTGGCGGTCTATCCCCTCAGCTTACCCTTTCGGGAAAACCGCTTATTGGTTTGTTATTGTTGTTGGCAACTTTCCACCTTTAGTGTTTGTAAAGATTAACTATTATTAGTGAAAACCTATACCAAGCGATCTAATTCGCCATTTGAACTATCTATCAATAGCAGGGACTGCAAACTAACAAAATTAATTAACTTATGGAATAAAATAAAACAAAAATATTTGACCATTCTTTAATAATCGCATATTATTACATTTGAACTTATACTTCTCTGTTTAGACACTTTGATGGTTAATAAACGTCTAATAATATAACTAACTAACTAACCATCACGCCGTCTCTCCGAAAGGGTAGGCAGAAAGAATAGACTGTCACAATTTAATCGATGCGGCACTCCATCCTTCTCTTTTCGCCCCGCGGGAGACGCGGTGTGATGGGTTGCGAACCTCATCGCCACCGATAGGCATATCTCACAATAATATATATCGCCTCTTTGCGAGAATAACGTGATGTTTCAAAAATCAAATCCACCGTGTTCAACTTTATTTTCTACAAAAACATGGTATTTTTAAAGTGAAAAACAGAGAATTTATGAGGGAAAGAGACAACACAACAGTGGTTTATTGTGTTGTCACGTTGTCTCTTTCAGACGTGTATATTGTTTAATTTTTCAATTATTAAAATTTTCGAGACAACACGTTATTCTCGCAAAGAGGCGATATAATGTTAAAGCTTATCAAAAAAGTAATAAGGTTAGATTATATGTAACGTTGGTACAAATCAACTCTTGAATATCGTAAAATAGATTTTTTTTTGTATTTTAAATAAGTTTTATTTCTAGGTACAATCATTCTGTGCCGTAGTGTACAAAACTTCAGCAAGAAGTCTTTCTGAGAAAGAAAACTAATATTCTTGTCAAAGGGTTGTTTCTTCTGTGTTCTGTTATACGAAAAATGTAATGAAAGCTAATATTTGATTTGTTTGCCGCTTTTGTTACCAAATATGATTCTGCCTACATTGGATTCTACACGCCTTATTTGCTATTTGTCAACAATGATTACCAGCTCCTTAATTAAAAATCTATTCTTAAATTTTTACGATGTTACCATTTCAACTGCGCAATAAAAATAATGTGCTTTTTCACTTCCTATTAACATGATATAGACCGCAGACGTGTGGAAATTTTAACCTTAAAAAACCTACACTGTGGAAGGGCGTCTGGAATCCGAATTGTAACTGCAACTCAAATTTAAATATTTTCCTTTATTTTTAAACCTTTTTTAACAATTTTTTAAATCATTTCTTCTTTACTTTGTAAAGCGACGAGATGACCTGATGACATTGAACGTATTGAGAGATAGAAAATTATGAAAGTTAGAATTGAAGTAAGTGTTCAACACACTTGGATAATTATTAAAAATGTAAATCCACAACACAAAGTGATGTCAAATATAGAACAAATTTAATAATAATAAGTGAATTCATAACTATTGCGACCTATTGTGGGAAGAGCCCTTAGAGATAGGATACCCAATGAAGAAATTCGCAAATCCTGCAAAAAATTGAAGACAAAGTGAGATGGAATAGACAGAGAAAATAATTCGGAAGGACCGCATTGAGATAATGGATCCAGCAAGAATTCCTAAGATCGTGATGCACAAGACTCCAGAAACCGTCGAGCACCCGGCACATTTGATAATGCCTTAGAAGGGCGAAACATGTCATTCTATCTAAAATAAAATTAAACTCCTCGAAGACACACGTTTTCATTCATACATATCATCATTTCAATAATTTAATATGAAGTTTTAGAAGAAGAATATTCTGGAGGGACCACATCGAGAGAATGGATCTTAAGATCGTGATGCACGAGACTCCAGAGGGCCGTCGACCACCAGGATGACCACTGAAGAGATGGAGAGAAGGTTGGTCGTCTTCATCACAAGAAGAAAGTTGATATCCTGCATAAACAGATCGCAAGATCTACAATCAGAAAAAGAAGAAGAATTCATAACTATGACATAATATGTCATGTGAAAAATAGCTAGTCTAACTAACTAACTAACCATCACGCCGTTTCTCCGGAGGGGTAGGCAGAAAGGATGGAGCGCCACATTGTTCTATCCTGACATAACTCTCAAGCCTCTTCTACATTCACACATCGTGACATGCACGCTCGTCAATTTTTCCTACTTCGAACATGGCCGCCTTTCAGTAATTGATTAATTTGGTCATGCCATGTCTTTTTTGGCCTTCCTCGACTTCTTTTTCCATTCACATTACTTGTATACTCGTATATCTTTTTTAACCAATCTTCCGTCATCCATTCGTTCCATATGTCCAAACCATCTTAGTGACCCTTTCTTAGCTAGTCTATCCTTATTTTTATTGTCACGTGAATTCTACCAGACCAGAGACAGCGTAATTATTTTCACACTGTGTAATCGAATCCTTCGGTGTAGCAATCATAGCTGTGCCACGAACGCCGTCATATATTATTTGACAATATGTATGTTCTACTATCTCAAGTAATTGTTGATATTATTTGTCTTCGTTTTGACAAATAAATATGTACCAGCTAGTTTAAATAAGGGGTAAAATGTAAAAGCATGTACCTGCGGAATCCGCCGCCATATTTGAATAGTAATATTTCCAATTCGACGTCATATCTCCGAGTAAATATCGTTCAATCGCAATGGCGGTCTTGCGGCCGTAAAATGTCGAATGTCAACAGCGCGGGTCCCGGACACGTTTCCCGCCGAAAAGCAGAAAACAAAAGCCCGCCGACGCAAAACACACGGCGCGGGCATCCATGCGTCGCACTTTTAATGGGTTTTGTAACGCTTGTTAGACGTTTGTTCCACCTTTAAATGACTGCGCGGGAATTCGTATTTTCTGAACAATTTGTTTTGGAAATGTTTCATTCAATCGTCGCGGTTGTTATTTTGGTAGTATTGATTAAAATTTTCACGTGATGTCTACATAAATATATTCGAATGGTTTATACACAACGAAATGAATGTATATTTAGATACATAACATTTATTGTATAAAAAATCTTCTTAATAAGTCTGTAAATTTTACTTTTCAAATAACCATCTAATTTGTAGTGAGGCATCTAAAAAAATACATTGTCTTTATATTTTGTGTTTACACAACTTATGTTTGTTTTTATAATTCATAAAATAGTATATTAGTAATTCATAAAAGTAATAAAAATAATTAATTTTATTTAATTAGTTAGTTGTGTTACCCCAATGAATCTTCATTTAAAGCTAAACCGGGTGATAGCATATAAAACCAAATGGGATATTATTAAAAAAGGCAAAGATGTTTTTATTTTTATGTGTAAATTATTTCATGACGTTGGGGTTACTATTAATAATTATATGTAATAATCCATTTATGCAAAAAGAAGGAAATCATTTTTAAAAAATCATTCACTGAAATGTCTTTTTTCTTAAATGAGCACAATGAAATTAGTAATACGAATGAAAACGTCTGTTTTCTGGAAGTCTTATTTAATTTTATGCGAAAGGCATTTTTCACCTGTCTAGAGCATTATCAATAATTTTACATACATGCCCAAAAAGCGAAAAACTAGATAAATTAGGAATTCTAGAAATAAATAGGCTCAAATACAACACCCCTGACCAAGTAGTCCTTAATGACCAATTACTGTTTGCTTACTCCCCTTTGTAATACCTAATAAACAAATTAAAAATATACCTGGAATCGATTACTGCCTAAAAATTGTTTGTTTGATTCCAGACCTAAGCAGCTACAATATATGACTGGGGAAAACCGAATAAGGCGAGGCCAACCTTATGGACCAAGAACTATAACATATAGTATTTTAATTTCAGTAATAATAAAAACAAAAGTACCATTTTATATTTTATATAAAATGGTACTTTTGTTTTTATTATTACTGAAATTTAATAATATGTAAGTTATAATAAAATTTAAAATCCATTGTATTGAACATGAATCTTCTTGAAAACCTGTAATACCAATATTTAAATTCAGTTAATTTTACATTTTACAAAGAATATTTTGGTATATAATCATGTGTACCACCTCTGATCTGTATGTATATAAGGACTCGGCTAACAATTGTGTCACCAGTCTGTCGATGCCAGCGAGCCTGGCGAAACTGGTCGCTGTCGAAATTTAGACAAAAGTGAAAGTAGTTAAAAAAAACATTTTTTTTTCGTTATTATTTAAAATTAATGTTAACAAATGACATTCATAAATATTATGAAAGTGTTGTCAAGATTTTTAAAATTATCCAGTTTCATTAATATTATTTTTTTGTAAATAAATTTAAGCTTAAAACAGTGAAAGTATTAACATTTAAATATTTCTACAGCATGATAGAATGTTTCTAAATATTGTATGGAACCAAAAGAGAAACAATAAAAAAATTAGAATCAATAAAATTTCAGGGGAACCGAAAATACATTTTTTAACATAGTGTTTAATAACTTGCCGTCATGAAGGACTCTGAAAATGTTCACAAGTTCCTAAACCAATGTACAGTGTACGTCCGATCACATTTAATTTTTTTTTATTATTTGTTCGAATATCTTTTTAGTGTGTTTTGTCTTAATAGATGACGATAGTGTAGAGTGAACTAAAAAACGTGAAGATAAGTGCAACATTCTAGCATATATTCATTTTCCAAAAAATTGTCAGACGTGGTGGTCGTAAGAAGTGCGGAATGGGGTATGTTGTTAAACATAAAGTGATCGCTCAGCCCAACTGATGACAGGTCATAAGTCCTATTAGCGCCTCGGCCACCATATTCTGTTCCCAGAAAACAATTTACATCTTCGTCTCTATTGAGATACAATTAATCCTTATAAAAAAAAATTATCCGCAATGGGTAAAATCCAGTATTTGTCTACGAGAATTTGTATACATTCAAAATGCTAGTTTTTTTTTTATTTAAAAATGTTGCTGAATGGTCACCCTAATGCTGCTCCATCTGCGGACTACGATAAATATAAACGAAACCGCGAAATATAATCGCGGAATTGAGGTGTCCTCACATGTTTCCAGTTTTATTATCGCAATAGATTGTTTTTTTTACAAAAACAAAATAATGCCTACGATTAACTATGGTGTTACTTCGCGAACAAAGCGTTTCTGGCTTTAGGTATCGGATATTTTGCAGGCGATACCAGATTTTAAATATGTGCCCTTGTCATCGTTAGTTATATTTATTTTTGGTCCAAACAATGAGGATGATATATTTAAGTGTGCGTTTCGACATTGTTTATTAGTTGGTTCATAAAATATCGTTTTTTTCATCCTGTTATCCACTAGTTCCTGCTTTCATTAGAATTGTATTGTATTTATTACTACAGTATAAAATGAACCCTTTCAAATATTCGTGTGATTTGTGGATTGGCAGATAAAAACTTAATTGGAAAAACAAACTATAAATTAACAACTGCATTGTTACAGTACAATGGTGTCAAACAAGATCCCATTTCTTGTTTGAATATTCAAAATATTTTTAATAATACAAAACAAAAAAAAATGTTTTAAAAATCATGTAATCTTAGGGAATATTACATTAAGGAGAGCATTTATACATTTACGCTTGATTTTAAATGTAATATGTTTTCTTCGTCTTCTTCTTTTCAGACAATTTTACGTAATTGCTGGATATATAGCTCTTCTTAACTCTTCGAATATTTTCTATCTTGTGTTATATGTTGTGTTACATGTTGTCTTGATGTTATAGGTTGCAATGTCTATCTTGGGTTGCTGACGTCATGGTATGCGAAATTGAATTGACAATGGCCTGGACACTTGGCTAGAGAGGATGGCAACAGATGGGCACCCAGGATACTCAGTTGGAGACCGTGGCCAAATAGGCGAGGTGTCGGAAGGCCACCGATGAGATGGACCGATGATATTGTCAAAAGGGTTGGAAAATCTTGGATACAAACGGGGCAGGATAGAGACGAGTGGGGGAAATTGGAAGAGGCCTATATCCAGCAGTGGAGGGAAGAAGGATAGGAAAGAAGAAAGAAGTTATATGTTACCACCTGTGATCCTCAAGTTGTATTACCCATATTTTGTATTAGTTTATTTTTTTTCCTTGTAGATAACAGGTCATTTGAACCAAATAACTGTTTACGACTTATTTAAGCTATTATATTGATTCTCATGATATGTTGTAGGTAGCCAATCTATCCCCATTTATATTGTCACGTGAATTCTACACCAGACCATAGACAGTGTCACAATCACACTGCCATTGCCGAGAATAGAAACCGAAACCTTCGGTATGGAAGCCAGAGCTCTTACCACACTGCCACGAAGGTCGACATTGTTTTACTGTTTAAATTAGGAAACAAAATAAATCTTGAACACTGATTAAATATTGGTATTCATGAACAAAACGCCCGTTTTTATATAGTTTGATTCTATTTGTTGTTTTTTGAATAATGATCAAACCCCCAATTAAATAATTATTAAAAATGAAAACGTCTGTTTAGAAAGGCGAAACATGTCATTCTTGTAAAATATAATAAAACTCCTAGAAGAAAGACGTTCATTATTAATTAAGAATTGTATTGTTAAATTAAATTATGATCTAATAGAAAACAGGTATTATCATTTATATTCAAAATTTATAACTAACTAACTAACTAACCACCACGCCGTCTCCCCGAAGGGATAGGCAGAAAGAATGGACTGCCACACTTGTCTTTACTGATATATTTCTCTCGCTTCCTCAACATTCGTACATCGTGTCATGCACGCGCGTCGATTTCTCTGACTCCTCACGTGGCCGACATTCAATATTTGATTAATTTGATCATGCCACGTTTCTCTATTTCTAGTTCCATTTACATCCTTAACATATACTTTTTTTTCAAATTTAATAGTAGTTATTTCAAAAAGCGCTGAATACGCGCCCAGCGCGTTTGTGATTTATAATGCTCACCGACACAGTAAATAATAATTTATAAGGAACATAGGAATAAGACATAAATTGAGCAACTGATATATGAACATGTTGTGCAATGAAAGTAATAACAAGAACATATGAAAAAGAAATTACAAACATAATCCTGACAACCGATTACAATCCTTAGAATTAATTCTCGTATTTAAATTCAAAGATAAAACATTCCGTGAATAAAAATCTGGCGAGATATTTTATCAAAGCAATTTGAATACCGACATTAGATTTTCGTGGAGTGCAAAATAGTCATCATGCTGCGAAATTTCCCACGGGGATCTATATGTAAAAGTTGTTTTAGCCACTGTACAAATGTATAACATATGACGAATGTTTTTAAATTAAAACACCGTTTTTTTCACTTTGTAGTTTATTTTTCTCGGCCTATTTTATAAGTTATACATCTTTTTAGTTAGTATGGTTCTCGTTATAGTTTATACCGGAACAAGATAGATGAATATAGGAATAACGAGGAAAATGTGGCGCAAATATTATATCGAGTCGAAAGGAGTCGGAAAAATCGACTTGCATGCATAGTACGATGTATGAATGTTGAGGACTTGAGTGAAAAATGTCAAAAAAGAACAATGTGATACCGTTCATTCTACCGATCCCGTCGAAAGAAGGCACGAAAATACGATTATTAAATACACTTGTTTTAACATTGAGGAATCGAAAGAAGTATGTCAAGAAACATAAGTATGGCGGTCTATTCTTTCTAACGACCCCTTCGATAGTTAGCATGATAGTGGGTTAGTTGTTTTCATACATTTGTTTTAAATAGTCCATTGTTTTGGTTGAAGAAGTATGATATTTAAACATTATAAACTGTGAAATTATAAAATTCTGTTTTTTTTATGTATCACAATTTTATTTTTATTTTTCGCGGCAGCTGTTTGTCAACCTATGTTGACATCATCAGGTGTTAAATAAAATAAAAATTGTGACACATAAAAAACAGAGTTTTATAATTAAACAGTTTACATTTTTATAATATTAGACAATGTGAAAAAAAAATTAACTAAAAAAAAAAATATTAACTCCGTGGATTTGAATGACGTAAGAATTTATTTTATAATCTTCAATATGAGCTTCAATGGCTCAATATTATGAAAAAGGAATCTGGTCGTATTCAGGTTTGAACCCAAGTTCCCTTTATCAGGAAGTAAGCATTTTGCCCCCTAGACCACAACCCGATCTAGAAAACACAAAAAATACATATATTATGTATAAAATTAATGTTAGTCTGGGGTTGTATTATAGTGAATAAAAACATTTACATCCATAGGATGTTTTTTTTAGATATTTGATTTTAAAACTGGCAACATTGTTTCTACAGACTATCAATTTGACAGTTGATAGTTGATTTGTACTCAATACATTTTGCCATTTTATCATGAATAGACTGACTTCAGAACAGCATTGTGCAAATTCATTTTGAAAATCATGTTTCGGTTCGCCAAACTTATCGTGCAGTACGTCCATTTTACACAAAGCGACCATTGTCGAAAATTCAATTTCACGATTGCACTTCATTCGAACTAGCCGTGGCGCTCATATGCCCGAAATCATATTTAAACAATAATGGCATAAAATTATCTATTAAATAAAGCCAATATCATAGACATTAACATTATTTTGATGTGTTTTTTTTTTCATTTTGAATATGTAATGTATACCTCTAAAAACACCCTATAGTAATAAATAAATAATAAAAAAAGGTACATCGTATGATAAGTACAACTAGATGCGACAAGAAACCGATCATTCAGCATATTCAAAATAACATTATCGTGCCAAGTTGATATTCTCTATATAACTCCTCCCACTTTAACCATTAAAATCACTGTTTATATAAAAACATTCACTATTCTTTGAGTAGGATCGTTAATAACTAGATCGCAAATCGTATGTCTAAACGGAATCGGGCAAACATTTCTGTTTGTATTTGGGATTGCTTTTATTGTTTGTATAACACAGTTTGGGTAAATATGTGCTGACTCATAAGATCGTATTAAATGAACTAGAAAAATAAATTTCCTGAATATCGATATCTGAAAATAAACATTTGTTTTGCTCGACTGCTATCTAATATTTAAAATTACGTTTTACGAAGGCTTTCCAATCAAATCAAGTCGCTTTAAATATGCAAGCTTTTTGTTTTTTTAGTGTTTACTATTACCTGAATTATTTACTTTGTTGTGTTCACTTTTGTTTTGTTTTTGTTAAATAGATTAAATAAAAGCATTAGCAGATCAAGGCCAGGATCTCTCATGTGTATTGCGTGTTTTGCTTATTGATAATCCAGAAGTAGTTGTATACTAATGGATTTTTATCCAAATACTATATGTAATAATCTTATCTGAAATAAAATTAAATACTCGCTTTATAAATCATTTTATGATAATTTATTTATTTCTTCCATGTTCGCAATACTTTGTATTGTAGATGTTTTATTTGTCTTTTTTCATTATTATTATATACTTTGTATATACAACACTATTTAAATTACGTATCAGACATGTTTAGAACAACCCGTCCTTCAGTGATACATATTATAATGATACATATTTAAAATATTATAAAATTGTTTGCAAATATAGTCAAATTTGACAGATGTTATTGATGTTAATTTATTTCAATTTCGTCAATTTTTACAGATGTTATTGATGTTAATTTATCGTATTTGTAAACAATTTTATAATATTTTAAATATGTATCTTTATAAGATGTATCATTGAAGAAGGACTGGTTGTCCGAAACATATGTGATATGTAATTTTAATAGTGTTGTATATACAAAGAATATATTATAATAAAAAAAGAAAAAGAAAAAAAATATTATTTACTTATTTATTGTATCATACAGAGATTTTACTTAAATTATTTAAAAAAAAACACACATAAAACTGTAAAGTAATGTCAATTTCATGCCACTTTCTCATTCTTCTTCCCCTTATTGTAGATCTGGAGATATGTATATACAGAATATCATTTTTTAACACAGTCTGTGTATAGCCCTGATAAAGCTCGTTATAGAGTGAAACCGTTAGGCCTCTTTACTCAAAAACATAGTGGTTTAATACAATGTATTTTATTCAATTTTTAAATTAAAAACATTCTTCATATAAGGCACTCACTTTGTGGTTAGACATTTTTAAAAAATATTTAAATAAAATAACTTTGTATTTATGGTAACCATGGTAGGGTTATTATATTGATGCCAAGTAGTTTCGCTTGGACCCAAGCTTCATCAGGGCAGTAAAACAACTAAACTGTTCAGTTGTTAGACTGCCCTGGTGAAGCTTGAGTCCAAGCGAAGCTAGTTGGAATCAATATAATAACCCTACCATGGTTAAATACAAAGTTGTTTTATTTATATAATTTTTTAAATTATACCTAGTGATGAATACATTATTTCGTATTTCTTATAATACGTATTTCTCTTAAAACTTTTAATGTATTAGGTGTATAACTTTGCTTCCGCCGTTTTTTTCCAAAATTCGAGGCTTTATCGTAAAAAACTGGTTATACATTTATGATTCAAAGTATTGTCCATCGCTGGCCACTACTTTCTCCCATCTTTCGGGCAGCATATGAATCCCGGGGTTGAAACTGTAAGCTGTAAACTGTAAGCTGTTGAAGCTGTAAACATGAAGCGTAAGCTGACATGTTTAATCGGGAATAACTTTATGATGCAGACACAAATCGATTAATATTTCGATGGCGTTATGTTTACAAATACTTAAGCTTATTGTATGACATCGATGATCTATTTATTCCAACTACCACTTACCGCTACTGCCATCTATTGCAAAACGGCGGAAGCAAAGTTATACACCTAATATATAGAAAACGTACGTTTTAAATGGCAAAATATAATAAAACACATTAATCACCCATTGTTATTTTAGACTTTATATTGCTCAGATGATTATAACATCAACATGCATTGCTACATTTATTCACGTTCAATGATGCACACACATTCGGAAACACATTATGGCACTAGTCTAAAACATGTTCCATGGGACTGAACTCATAAAATTGTTCCTTAGCTAGGGAAATAATTTATTTTCACAGCGATATAATATAGGGTTCTCCGGTCCAATATCCCAGTTTATGCTTCGGTTGGACACGCTTGCAGGAAAACTCCGCAGTTTGTCAGAATCGACGTCTTCGTTTTATGTACGGTTAGTTTTTTCACGCTTCTGTAATATACAACCAAGCTTAAACGTTAAATCTACGTATTTATTCACGATATTTTAAACAGGTTTCTTACGCAATTAATACGAATAAAGCCGTCCGACTTTAATAAGCTTTATTTTATTATAAATAAATAACATACTTACGATTTGCATATGATTTAAAGACATTTTTTAATTGAATTTTTATTTGCTATTTCAGTTTTAAATAAAATTATTGATAGTTGAGGTATTACTTTTGTTAAACTCTATTAATAATTTATAACAGTAAACACGATTGCTTAGTGGTTTTACTTGGATTTAATTTATATAAATTATATAAATAGTGACAAATTTGTTTTTTCATGTTGACTCTGAATTTGAGAATCCCCTCGCAAGGCGAAACAAATTTGTCACTATTTATAACTAACTAACCATCACGCCGTCTCTCCGAAATGGTATGCAGAAAAAATGGACTGCCACACTTAAACTGACGCGTCACTCTATTCTTCTCTTTTCGCTCCCACGAGGGACGCGGTGTAATGGGTTGCGATCCTCATCGCCACCAATAGGCATCTCCCGCGCATACTTCGATCGTCCAGCATCCACAAAATTAATCTAAAACAAATAATATAAAATAATTAAGTAAGGATGGAGTGCCGCATCGGTTAAAGTGTGACAGTCCATTAAATCTACCTACCCTTTCGGAGAGACGGCGTGATTTTTAGTTAGTTAGTTAGTTAATAATGCCATTTTTGTTTAAATTTTAAAAAACATGCAATGAAAGGTGGTTACTTTTCGTTGTTTAACCAGTGTTTAAACCATAGAGAAACAAATCAAAGTTGATTCAATCTCTAAAGGCGTGGGAAGTAAGAATGCTCAGTATTTAGAAGAACAACACGTCACGCCTCCACGCGAGCTGACCGAGTTTCTCCCACGCCGCCCCAACAGCCGTGTAGACCAAGCGGAGTTGATAATAAAGAGAAGAAATAGAATACAAATGTACCAGATGAGCGCGGCCGACCTTCCAAGAGATTTATTCCGCCGTTCTGGAGAAAGTACCGCCAAGTGAGAATTTCATGCTTTAAATGCCACAAGCACTTTAAAGGATATAAAAGTATTTTATACAAACTTATTGCATTTTTAACTTAACGTTACTGCCAACTACGAGATATTTTTTTCTTATTTATAAGCCAAACAAAAAGACATTAAAAATTACTGAAATCTCGAATAAAGAATATTTATTATACAAATTATAATACATAATCGTATTTGCATTGATATATCACTCCATTTTAAGATATTAAAGAAAATATTATTACTGTTAAAATGTTAAACATTGTTATAATATCACAATTTATTTTTATTCACTGAAAGTTTGGCGACAGCTGTTTCATCAGGTGTTACAATAAACAAGAAAAAACGAGTTACAGTTTATTGTAACACCTGATGATGCCAACATCGGTTGACGAAACAGCTGTCGCGACACTCTCAATGAATAAATTTAAAATGAATAAATCAGACACAAAGTGCTTTATCTCCCAGCATGCAGAACCAACCTGCCTCTGGTGATGCCGGTGGGGAGAGCAATTAAACTGCTGAACATGATCGCTTCGGAGATCGACGTCTTTCATATTCGTGAAAGTACGTTCAGAAGACAAATACTCTTGACTTTGGAGAATATCTTGTATTCCTAATCTCGAACCATCTCTCGTGCGTTCCTGGTATTATATATTTTTATGTTTTACCTGTTCTCAATAGATGCCTTAAACTAAAATTGTTGTTTGTAATATATTTTGAGGAAATAAATTGATTTGATTTTATGTGATTTGAATAAAAAGAAATGGTGATTTTATAACAGTGCTTTAAATTTTAACAGTAATAATGTTGAAGTATCATAGTGTTTCGGCCAAAACAATGGACCATATATAAATACACGTTTACGTATATAAATATAATACAAAAATACTACGCAGATTATAAATATGCTACGATATAGCAAACTGTTTCTCTTGTATACTTCTAAGCATTTGTATGTACCTTTTTTGTATATTCAATCGTTATATTTTCAACATCAGGGGTTAACACTTTGGAATTCTGTAATTATGATATTATACTCATTTACACAATGTTATATCCAACATGCTTCATCTATAATCTTCGAATCACATAAAATCTTGCTCATCAACTATTTGAGAAGATTTTCAGTCGTACATTTTTTTACACTTAGTTAACATTCATTTGATCAAAAATGAATAACGATATTTTTTTCATATGTTGTGCTGATTGCCGCAAATAGCTCCATGGCGCATTTTCGTTATATTGTAACAATTGAGCTTTGACAATATTTTAAATAATTTTATAAATAAAAATACGTCTTAAATATATTTCAATATTTTTAAAAATGGTTTTTCCGTTTTTAAATTTATTCAACCATTCTTTCTTGCGATATTATGCATATTCTTCGTCCACAAATCATGTATAAATTATCTAAAAAGGCAACAAGATGAAAAATAATGTATCTGACATTAAAAACATACTGAAAGTAACCTTACATATTGATTGATTCAACCTCAACCCTAAAAGGGAAGGGGTGAACATAATATGATACCATCAGGAGCAAGATTTCTTGATAACTTCTAAATTGCCCTTGATCTCAAATTTACCCTTACGGCAGACACTCTGTCAATATGACTGTCAAGGGGCGTAGACTGGTAGTATTATTTATTATTCAAAAGTTGGGGTATAATGCAGAACAAGGGTTCAGAGAAGCAGGTACTGGTAGAATACATTTAATTTATTTCGGCAGAATCATTTAATAAAAAAATATTTTTTTTATTATCTGCAATATTGTACAGGTTTTCACGATTGATATTTTGATAGATAACTAGCCATCACGCCGTTTTCGTGAACGAGTAAGTACGAAAGACGGACCACCAAATGTTTTTATCCTGATATGCTTCTCTCGTCTCCTCAACATCAATATATCGTGCCATGCACCCACATTGAGTTTTGCGACTTCTCTCGTAGCCGACATTTTAAAACTTATCTATTGATTAATTTATGACACATTATTCTCTCTTCGTATATTCCGTGCACCAAGCAAGTCGTTCAGTTATTACATTTAATTGGTATCAAAATCTCTTCATTTATTATTTCTACGCATCCAGAACATCTCAATGAGTTTTTAGTTTCCTGAATGATGCAAGGCATTTTCAAACATTTGATTATGCTAAGAGAATAGCGAAACATGTCATTCCTATCAAATATAATAAAGTTTTTAGAAAAAATAATAAATTTTATATTTATTTTATATTCCATTGTTTTGGCTGCAATACTCTAATACTTCAACAACACTTACTGTAAAAATTTATACCCCTGTTATAATATGGCAATTTAATTATTCACTATTTGAGTATCAACAACTGTTTGTAACACCTGATTATGCTGACATTGGTTGACGAAACAGATGTCGTGACACTCAAAAAGTGCCTAATAAAATTGCGATATCTTAACAGTATTATAAATTTTAACAGAATATTTATTTCTCTTCTAGTATACTCGTTTTATTTAACAGAAAATACTCAACTTGTTTTTTTCATTTATCATTTCAAAAGTCAAAAGTCGCTCTAAAATCCACAATATAGAAGAACAAATACATGTCCATTAAGAGTAAGAGTAAGAGAAGCATGCGTAAGATCAATAATGGCATTAGAAGTCGAAGCAAGGGCAGACACAGTAAAGACCAAACGAGTTCTGAGGACTTCCGAGATGAAGACACTGAGGACGATAGCAGGCAAGACACTGAGAGTTTGCGTGAGGAACACCAGGAACACCAGTGAGGTTGAGGATTTTATAAAATGGAGCAGGCGGTGAAAAAGGGACAGGTACGTTCATGTTCAAAGAATGGGCACCACCAGACTCCCCTATTTTGCTCTACTAATCAGCCTCATGGGACTCGTCCTCGTGGAAGACCTCCTAAAATATGGAAGGACAGCTGGGAGTCTACCTCACAGGAGGAGAGTAGCGATCTGTACCGATACAGAGCAACACTCTGGAGAACAGACCACATAAGTCAATAACAAGGAAGAGAAAGAAGAATAAGATGTCAAAAGTCATATTTTAGGAAACATGCAAAGATAAAACGGATCTACCATAGAGTGAATGCGTTATTTAAACGACTCCTTTTGAGATCGTACAATGGTTGCGGTTATATAAGCCCTGCGTACTAAATAAGCTAATTCTCGTATTGTAGTTAACAGCATACGGATGCAAGATAACAAACAAAAACAAAGATGTTACACACGTTTTGTGTTTCAACTCTAAGCTTTGGATGAAATAATTATCACATACCTTTTGAAACACGGAACCTTAGATACGTACGTTTACTTGAGCGCATTCATACGTTAAAACAATGGTACATTTTACATCTAATTAAAGAATTTCATATTCATTTCAGTTGTTTTATTACTGCATAATAATTACCGTTTCTTGAATAATGATGTTAAACCACATATTAAATATTTTAATAATGACAATAAAAAAATATTGTAAAAATCTTATTTATTGTTTCTTGACCAATGATGTAAAACTCCATATTAAATAATTAATATGATTGAAAACGTCAGTTTTCTAGAAGCTTTATTATATTTATGGGAATAAAATATAATAATAGAATAATCCTATAAAATATAAAAAGCTTCTAGGAAACTGACGTTTTCATTCGTATTGATTATGTAAAAATCTTTTTAAAATGTATATTTAATGTAGTTAAAATCCACTAATGTTTGTGTCTTCGACCAGTCAAAGACACAAACATTGGTGGATTTAAACTAAATATACATTTTAAAATATAAATATACATTTTAAAATATATTTTTTTTAATTGTTTTATATTCATTATTTACAATGAACTGCTTCAATGAAATTTCAAATAATATATATATTTTTTTAAATATTAACAAACTAACAAACCATCACGCCGTCTCCCCGGAGGGGTAGGCAGAAAGAATGGACCACCACACTGTCCTGTCCTGACATACTTCTCTCACTTCCTCTACATTCATACACGTACGTCGATTTCTTCGACTCCTCACTTGACCGACATTTAATATTTGATTGATTTGATCGTGACACTATTTCCTCTATTTCTAGCTCTGTTCACGTCGTTTACATATACCTTCTTCACCATTCTGTCTTCACTCATTCTTTTCGTGTATCCAAACCATGTTAAATACCCTTTCATTACCATTACCCAGCAAAGATGTTTACTGCAAACCAATCCTTAGGAACAAAAAAAACAATGAACTTCTTCCAAGAAATTTCAATAAACAACATCATTTTTAACTGTTTGTGGCTTAGCTTTAATTAAATTTTTTTTCCAATATGAAATAAGGGTTGTTTTTGTTGTTGTGTGACTGGTAATAAAATTTCTCTATCAGTATACGTATGGACGCGACACGCCCTGGTGTCCCCGACTACCCCGTGACACAACTGACGCGACAATCCAATAACCCCTTTACAGGCTGTATTTTACATGGATATAAATGACAAGTCTTCCTCCTGACAAATTTATTTGACAGGTGGAACACACTCAATCACGCCGTGTCGATTGATTTACAAAATGGCGTCCGCGGTGCGGTTGAAAATTAACAAGACCAGTTTCTGATAACATATGCAAAACACACTATTTATTTAACACACTTATAAAATATTCTAAAAGCAAATTTCCAAGTGAATAACATCTATAGTGAATTTTGTAAAAATACTACAAAAGACAGACCCAGGTGGAAAATAAAAGTACATAAAAGCACGCAGGACTTTGAACCACAGAGAAAAGAGAAGAAAAAGGAGACCTTCGGGAGACGATGGCGGCTATACTGCCAACGTCTTCCCCTGTTCTAGGTGCCCCTGGGAGTGTGGGTCCAGGAGTAAAAGACAGGCTACCTTGTATACGAAGCCTCATTAAAAAGCATTTTAAAATCCTTTTTGAACTGTCAAGATTTTATACATATCTTAGGAGACTTTTTGTTCTGATGGTGTCGGCTCTCGTTTTTATTCAATATGTCATTATAGGACATACGCATGTCTTGTAGATTCGAATTTGGCTCTTCTTTAGCATATTTTTAAGATTATATACGAGTATATTTAGTTTCATACCACTTGTTCTTAAATTAAGACCAGCGTTAGCTGCTTGCTTGCAAACTTGATATACAAAAAACTTGCTTGTGATTTTAAACGAATACCTGTATTTTTGTAATTTTGAGAAAACATAAATATGAATGACAGTTTTATTAAGAACTTGTATAACAATAACATTAAGGCGATTAAGAATGAATTATATTTGAAAATCTGTCTTACAGTAGAGTAGTCCCACACGTGTGTTTTTCTGACTGAAAGCCATTCTAAAACTAAAGAAGCGTATTGCAAAAGCGATTCCAGTACCTGCTCAGGTCATAAAATTCAGGTGTGAAGGCAGATTTCACTTTCTCCCAGTTTATGGCACTCGAGGCAATAAAACATCTGAAGAAGTCATTATTATTTGATTTAGGATATGCAAATTGTTTGGCAAGTACCATACAACATTTCAGACGCACGGACGGAATTAGAAGTCACGTATATCAAATATGGATTTTTATTTAAAATATTGCGTTCTAAAATTGTTTAAAAAACACCACGTTAAAATTATTATTATTAAACATTTTCACCTTAGATACTTTTCACTTAATATAAACCACTTTATTGAGTTATTAGCGCCAACCGGTTTCACTCTGTAACGAGCTTCCTCAGGGCTACACACAAACTGTGTCAGATTATTATAATTATTAAAACTAACTAACCAACCATAGCGTCGTTTCCCTAAAGGTGATGATGGACCACCACACTGCGTCGTCCGACATACCCCTTGAGATTCCTTTACATTCATATATCGTAACATGCACACTCGTCGATTTTTTCCGACATCAATTGTAGTTTTTAATAATTTATTAATTTGTTCATGCCATGATTTTCTTGGTCGTTCACGGCTTCTCTTTCTACTTACACTGCTTGTATACCTACATTTTTTTAACCATTATTTTCCAAAACATAGGTTACATATGTCTACTATATTTTTTAATTATACGAGTACCTACTTAAGATGCAATAATTTCTTCCTTATTTTGGCGTTCAGTATTCTATCATATATCGGTTTCCCGCACATTCTTCTTATTGCTTTTATTTCTACGGCAATTATCCTACTTTCATCCTTCGTTTGTCAGCTCCAGGCATCACTTCCATACATCCCTTATTATTATTATTATTGTTTCGTTAAATACCTCTTTACATCATTACAGCCCAAGCCAAAATCAGGTTAAGGGTATAGCTATTATATTGATTCTCATGGCATGTGATAGTCAGCTTATCTATCGCCATTTTATTGTCACGTTAATTCTACACCAGACCAAAAACAGTGTATGAATCATACTATATATGAAAATTGTTCGGATCAGAGGATGTTTTATGTATTATATTTTAAGTTATGTATAGACACACTGCGAACCAGATATTCCACCTTCTGGACTAACTACGCTCAGAGTGCGGCGGTGTACCGGACGTGCGACATGTACAATAAGTGCTTTAATAACATCGATGTGTTCCATCTTAATGAAAGTGATTTTAAAAAAATGGTTGGAGCAACTCTACTTTTACTTTTCTCGTCTTTTTCTTTTTTTACATTTTTAAATCATAATATATTTCATCTTTAATTATTCATAATTACTAGTACTACTAGTTTTCTCTTTAACTTATCAGTGTTACTTTATTATTCTTATATATTTAACCTTATGTCAGTTGATATATAATATTTGTGGTAGCATGTAATTGGCCTTGTTTTGTTGTCTCTGTGTATTTATATTCAAATACTGTATTTGATGTTTGTTACCCTCAATAATAAAATAATAAAAAATAATAAAATAAAAATAATGACCTAGTTATTTATCCATAAAGTCTCATTCTTCTCGTGTATGTTTACATATAACAAGTAACCTTTGATATTTCCGTAAACAGATAAACGTTCTTCCAAGGGTGAAATAATTATAATGATAATGCAATTAAACAGCCTAAACTGTAGTTTAAATTACCCTTTCGGTCAGGGTCGGCTTGTTTCTCTCTTTTTTAGGGATCGAGACCCCTGGAACACAACCCTAGATCCCGGGGGGTGAATTCGTTCTCCAAAAGGTCCTTAAATGGATCTTCTGGGGAGAAATTCATTTCAATACCAAACCAGACCCAATCCTTACAGGAGGAAGAGTGGCGTAACAAATTTCGAGCCTAAAAAATTACGGAATCCTTTGATAAGGTTTTCCTAAAGGTTCATTATAAAAAAATCTAGTATTCCGTAGCCTTTTTAAACATAAAATATTCTATTTGAATTCTGTATTTTGTATGATCATAAAACTAGAATTTTAAAATAATTTCTACTGCCAATCAGAAATTTCATAAAGGAATTATGTCTTTATGTAAATTTAGTGTTAGGAAATATTTAATGATATTTAAATGTGATACTCGTATGTAAAAAAAATGTGTTTTTTACATATTTAATATTAAATGAAGCTGTAAAAAGGGCAAATAATCTGTATTTTTTATTTCGAAATGAACAAAATATCTGTTTTTATTATATTGAAATATTTCTAGTGAAAGTCCGATTATTTGTGAGTAAATAATAGGTAGTTTCATGCTTATAGGATTAAGTTAGCGAAGCAGAGGAAACCAGTCACAAAAGTATGTGTTAACGAAATTTAAAAAACACTTTAACTGATAAATTTTCATAAAATATTCTTCAATTACGATATTTTATAACGCTCAAATTTGTGACATAATAAACTCGATATACATTTCGATTGATTGCTTTGTAGTACATATATCTTCGACGTTATACTAATAGTAATAATAATAATAATTTTAATTATAATAATAATAATAATGATAATAATAATAATAATAATAATAACAATAATAATAATAATAAATATAATTAAAATAATAAAAATGATAATATTAATGTATTGTAAATACAGTAATCAAATGCTATGTGTGGTCTGTTTTATTGTATGGATGTGAAAAGTGGACCTTAAAAGTAAACTTAATGAACATACTGGAAGCATTTTAAATGTGGTTCCATCACCGAATGCTCAGAATTCCCTGGACAGACATGGTTACCAATACCAAAGTCCTGGGGCGAGTTAGAGTTGACAGGGAGCTGTTATCAACTATGAAGGTTCGGAAGATTTCACATCTGGGTCATGTACTGCGTGGGGAAAGTACCACCTTCGCCAACTGTTATTGGATGGGGGAAATTGAGGACGCCGAGGGCACGGTAGGAGACAGATGTCCTGGCTGCGAAACGTGATGGAATGTACCGGCATCCGGTGTGGCGAAGTGTGGCGCAGGACAAGGACAGGTACGCCGAGGTGATCGCCAACCTTGGGGGACCCGAGAGGGCACTTGAAGAAGAAGGAATAAATTATTAATAAAGTAATAATAAAATCAATAATTATCTTATACAAAACTCGTGTAAAAATCAATTTTCAAAAAATATATAAGTGAAAAGAAGTAATCATTGAATTATTTCATTAGCTCGGAGTTACTCCACTGCTCAGTACAAAAGCATCTGATTCGGACAATCGCAGCTTTCTCAATTGAATAAACAAAACAAAACACACGACTGAGTAATAATATATTGAATCCGTTTGATCGTATTCCCGTCTAGAATATTTTTCTTCTTAAATCTAATACACCCAGAATAATCTCGTAAACAAGCGTCATGATTAAGGGACAAAAATAGATATGTCAATAATGATTACGCGATCATTCCGTTATGATTTAAATTTAGAACCATGTTAACAAACAACAATTTTGTTTACAGAAGTTAACGCGTTTAGTTAATCTCTGGATAATTTAGAACATAACAATATACAAAAAGCACTATTTTTTTTCGGAAAATTACTAAGATTATGTTAATGTTTTCATTGATGTTAACTAACTAACTAACTAACTAACCATCACGCCGTCTCCCCGAAGGGGTACGCAGAAAGAATGGACTGCCACACTTTTCTTTCCTAACATATTTCTCTCGCTTCCTCGACATTCATACATCATGTCACCATCATCATCATGTCACATCATGACACCATCATTCGCACCGCATTCACTTCTTATATTTTCATTCGACACTCTAACATACACAGAGTATCCACACATTCGTCTAAAAGATCTCATTTCTACTGCATTTATTCAACTTTCATCCTTCTTTTGCCAGTTCCATGCTTCGCTTCCATACATAATGGTCGGTAGAAGAACACTATTGTGCACTGCCATTTTACCTTTTTTAGATAGGTTTTTGTTTGCGATGAAAACTTTAAGTGCACCATTCACTTTGTTGCCTGCCCCAACCCTTCTTTCAATATCCCTCTCCACTCGCCCATCTCTTGTAAACATACTACCTAAATACACGAACTCAACTACTTGCTCCAAATTTTCACCATTCACGCTTATGTTGTAGACTGTCATGGTTTCTTCCTTTTCAAAAATCATTACCTTGATGTTACAAGTAATAAATAAACTAAAAACATTAAAAATTATTCATTTTAGAGCATTCATAAAATCGTGTTTTTTTTTATAACTTTCTACATTGTGGGGTTAAACCACCCTGACGCTCGAAAAAATAGGCATAAAAATAAACTTTTTTTTTTGACTCGGCCATTAAAAATATGAATTGTTCTTTATTTACGTATACGTATAATTATTAATACTTATAAGTATAATAACGTATACGTATAATTACGTATACGTACAATAATGTATACGTATAATTACGTATACGTATGATAACGTATACGTTTAATTACGTATAATATAATTACGTATACGTATAATTACGTATACGTATAATTACGTATACGTATAATTACGTATACGTATGTATGTCGAGGAATGTCGAATATTAACCTGAAATTCGTTCTATTTCAATATAGATAAAGGCTACTAAAATAATTGTATAATAGGAAAGGAAAAAAAAACACACTTAAACATAATTTCCAAAAACTCTGTAGGTACAATGAATTTTTGTCAATATATAATACGTTAACCTTTTAGACCTTCGATTTATTTGTGCTTATCATTTGTCGTGTTAACATAATGCTTCGTGTTCATCCGGTTAATGTGTTAAGCGAAATCGATGAACAATCCAATGGGACTAATTAATTCATCTAATTAATGCAATAAATCCATTTGATTTATTACAAATGCCATTCAACATGGATTGGCGTTGAACTAGAACAAGCCTTTTGTAAAGCTTATACGCGTATGCTTTAAAAACATTCAAATTTAGAATTCAAATATCGAAAGAACGGTTTGTGTTATATCCACTGAATCAAAAATGGCAAAACATAATGAAGGACTATTGTCAACCCTTATGTATGAAAGTGAAGCTTGGATCTGGCAACAGAAAAATGAAATTAAGATAAATGCCGTAGAAAATAGATTACTGGAAGAATGTGCGGGAAACGACATTTGATCTTCAGACCTCCTATCCCCAATAATAATATTAGATTTGGCATTAATTATTAATATGGACAATTGATAATGACTCAGACAGGCGAAACATGTCATTCACATATACTAATGTACCTAACCTCTAAAAAACTGACGTTTTCATTCGTATTCATTTACTAACTAACTAACCATCTCACCGAAAGGGTAGACATGCTTTTCTCGTTTCCTCAACATCCATACATCGTTTCATGCACGTATATCGATTTCTCTGACTCTTCATGTGGCCGACATTCAATATTTGATTTATTTGAACGGATCACGTTTTCCTAGGTCTTCCTGTATGTTTAATTCCGTTTACATCGTCAAGATATACTTTTTTTCAACATTATTTCTTCATCCATTACTTCCATGTGTCCAAACCATCTTAATGATCCTCTCATTATTTTGTTCAAAATACTTCCATTTGCAATGCATACACTTATTTTATTTTCATTAGCACATTCGTCTTAGAGATCTCATTTCTATTGCATATATTCTACTTACATCCTTGTTTTGCAAGTATGACTTTAATAAATAAGGGTCAGTACAAGAACACCATTTTGCATTGCCATTTAAGCTTTTAAGGATAGGTTTTTGTTTATGATGACATTAACCGTTTCAAAACTTTTTTTTTCTTCTATATCTTCTATATACGCCATACCTTGTGTTGTTATGGTAGTTTATTTCTATTTTTCTTTTTTATGCACTTTGTATACACAACACAGTGGCGGTACTCCCATAGAAGCCCAGAAGCCCAGCTTGCGTGAGAAATTTTGAGTCAAAACCTCTTCGGTTCAGCTCTTGGGGCTATTCCTCTTACGTCTGATGGGAATATTGTTGGAAGGTGATTTGGTGGGTTGTTGGCTTATGCGGGTGCATGATTACTTAGATTTGGGGGTTTTGATTCAAAATTTATTATGCAAGCCGGGCATCTGGGCTTCTATGGGAGTACCGCCAGTGATACAACACTTTTATTTAAAAAATAAAATTATATTGACATGTTTCGGACAAACAATCCTTCTTTAGAAAAGATACATATTTATATAAATATTATAAAATTATTGTTGTTTACATATATATTTATCGTCAGATCTCTTTTTTTTACTAGAATTAAGACAGTGCATTAATAACATACGACAAAAAACTAAGCGGGATAATAAAAACCCATTAACAATGCATTTTAAGAGTTCGGTGTTGATTTGATAATTCTTGGGATTAATTCATCCCTTTAGTACTGAAACGGTTAAGTGCATTTTAAGGAAATAATAACTTTTGGGACATCCTTTACTGCTGAACTAATAGACCGCCCACAGAGTGATCTACAAAATGATGCAAGACAAGTGAAGCGCGATGACATGATCCGCTTTTGTTCAGAAATCAATCAGCGCACAGTCCGCACACATGCGGCGACAGCTTAAAATAGGGATATTGTTCGCTCGTACGTCCATATATTGGCGATCAGTAATGCAGCCGCAGCGGAAATACGAGTATTTCCAAGTCATGTTTACCGATATCGTAATCCTAGGATGAGTTTCCTTTTAATATTGATGGATATCACTCATAAAAACCTCCTTCTTCTTCTTCTTTTGATAGATCTGACGATCTGTGACACAGAAATCATATCTCGTCGGATGATGAGATCCAGCTGTGCCTCCATCTCTTAGGCGGTCTTCCAGGTGGGCGGTGTCCGGAAGGGATTTCATAGGCGGCTGTATATGCGAGTCTGTCACCATCCATTCGGGCTACATGGTCCCTCCAGTATCTTCTTCTGGATCTACTCCACTGAACGATATCCTCTATTTCGCAGGTTTTCCTTATGTCTGCGTTGCGGACACGATCTCGGAGGGTTTTTCCAGTGATTGATCTTAGGACCTTCATCTCCGATGTTCTTAGTAGTCCCTTGGTTCGCACAGTGTCAGCCCGCGTCTCTACAGCGTACGTCATGATGGGTCGCACGCATGTTTTGTAGATTCTAATCTTGCTGTCGATACGCATGTGCTTGTTTTTCCAGACCAGATTCTTCAGGCATCCTGACACGGCAGAGGCTTTACTGACTTGTTCACGTACTTCGGTATAAAGGTCATAAAAACCATATCACAAAAACAATCAAGTGGGAAAAGATTTTAATATTATAAAAAAATATATAACGGGAATTTAATGAAGCGTAATAATGTTAAGGTCAATCCGTGTTCCGAGGCTGTATTTTCTGTACTATGAGCACGAATTTGTTTAACCTCGGGCAGTTGGCTAGCCTTACCCAGTGACCCTCCACCTTTCTCATCTAGACAACGTGAGTGCGACCTATCATGACGTTTGCTGTAGAGACGCGGGCCAAAACTGTGCGAACCAAGGGTCTACTAAGAACATCGGATATGAAGGTCCTAAGGTCCTCTATATGAGGTCCTCTATATGGTAGCTATCCGTGGCTCTATCCCACAGCATTTCTTTTGGTAATGCTTGGGGCCACTCTCTGCAGCTTCGAAGAGATGGGCATCTCATAACCCATTTCTTTAGATTACTCAGGGGATGTGTCGAGGACTCGGCTGTGCTGGAGGGTGTTCGGATTTTTGTCCCTGATAGATATCTCCAACAGCGACAGCATAGATTGTTTTACCTACCGGCCGCCAGAACCAACCTGCCTCTGGTGACACCAGTGGGAAGAGCAAATAATCTGCTGAACGCGGTCTCCTTGGAGATCGACGTCTTTCATATTAGTGAAAGTACGTTCAGAAGGCAAATTCTCTTAATTCTGGAGAGTATCCTGTATTCCTAATGTTGAACCATCGCTCATGCGTTTCTGGTAGTATACTATACACAGTATATTGTTTTACCTGTTCTCAATAGATGCCTTAAAAAATAATTTTGTAATGTCTGTTGATGAAATAAACTGATTTGATTTGGTTTGAAGATCAATTACTGGAAAAACTCTCCGAGATCGTGTCCGCAACGAATAAGAAAAACTTGCGAAATAGAGGATATCGTTCGGTGGAGTAGATCCAGAAGAAGATATTGGAAGGACCATATACCACAAATGGATTGTGACAGACTTGCATATACAGCCGCTTATGAATACCTTCCGGACACCGCGCACCTGGAAGACTGCCTAAGAGATGGAAGGACAGCTGGACCTCATCATCCGACGAGACATGATTTCTATGTCACAGATCGTCATATCTATTAAAAGAATAATAATAAGTTTAATCTACTTTGGGAATTAATTAAACATTGTTTAGACCACTTTTTTAATAAAAAAATATTAAAATACGCGACATGTTTCAGAGTATACCTCCATTATCAGGTGTAAAAAATATAACAAAATATAAGTGTACGAGTATATTTGTTATATATTTTTACACCTGAAGATGGAGGTATCCTTTGATACATGGCGTGTATTTTATTAAAAAAGTGGTCTAAACAATGTTTAATTAATTCCCAAAGTAGATTAGTATGGAATTCCACAGTGTTAATGCCTCAACTTTCAATAAGTTTAATAATTTTAAAACTGTTAAAACTGTTTCGGCCAAAACAATGGACTATTTAATAATTTTAAGTTTGGTTTTTTAATAATTCAAAACATTATTTTATTTTGTTTTTACAGGACAATAAATTTGGTTTATCGAAACAACCGGTTACGCTCCCACTAGAGATTCATCAGGATTACAAAAAATAACTAAATGATCATAGTCATCATGATAATTAAGTAGGTTTTCGTACTCCTGCCGAAGCTCCGGCGGGAACGAAACTGGTCGGTTCGATAAAAAAAAATGGATGTATAAGTGTACGAGTATATTTGTTATATATTTTTACACCTGAAGATGGAGGTATCCTTTGATACATGGCGTGTATTTTAATATTTTTTTATTAAAAAAGTGGTCTAAACAATGTTTAATTAATTCCCAAAGTAGATTAGTATGGAATTCCACAGTGTTAATGCCTCAACTTTCAATAAGTTTAATAATTTTAAAACTGTTAAAACTGTTTCGGCCAAAACAATGGACTATTTAATAATTTTAAGTTTGGTTTTTTAATAATTCAAAACATTATTTTATTTTGTTTTTACAGGACAATAAATTTGGTTTATCGAAACAACCGGTTACGCTCCCACTAGAGATTCATCAGGATTACAAAAAATAACTAAATGATCATAATCATCATGATAATTAAGTAGGTTTTCGTACTCCTGCCGAAGCTCCGGCGGGAACGAAACTGGTCGGTTCGATAAAAAAAAATGGATGTTAAAACAAAATATAAAGGTGTTTTTTATTTTTTGCAAATATTACAAATAATTGTGATTTATACTTATTACTAAATTATTATTAAACGGAGACCAACAGACCACACAGTAAATAGAGCTTTGTCTGTGAATCTTCCTCGTCAACCATCCCGAGGAAGACCTAGGAACTCGTGGATGATTCAGTGCAATAGCGTCTTGCAGAGATGGCTTGAGTGAGGGCGATACTCTGAACCATGCGAGGTACAAGCTTGAGAACTAGAAAACCTGACCCCAACATTCAATACAGACGATGAGTTGAAATAGCGCCAGAAAGAAGAAGAACAGGATTAAATTATTGAAATAAGTATTAATATTGTTATCGCTTAGACATACAAAATATTAATATGTAAATAATGCACAATTTTTTTTTTGTTTTTCGTGAAAGAAGTTCATGAAAATATAGTTCCGATTGCTTTCAACATTTTGCTTTGCGTCACCTAAGAGTAAGAGGGTTCCAACTAACCAAATTTCTCATTTGTCTTTTTTTGTGAAAAGGGTTCTTACTTACCTTATTTATACGTACAATTAAATAAAAATAACATGTAATAGGATCGGCATTTTGATGGTACGATAAAAATCAAGTTCCATCTGATCATTCAAAACACATGATTCACTGAAGAAGGATTCATTTACACTTACAACTTTATTATTCCAACTGTTGCCAGAGAAAATTTACACGCTTCTCGGTAAAAGAGTTGCAATTGCTCCAGATGGAACCCTTTTATTCCAAGACACACACCCGAAACCAACAAAACTTTGACTTCATTTTTCTCAGCTTTTTACTTTTGACAGTTGGAACCTTCTTTCTCTCAGGTGACGAGTGAATGATGGCAACGAACTGCAAAAACCAATCGAATCTAGAAGAACTGGTGGATTGAAAATATTATTTTTTTTAAATTGTGCTTACTAACTTTTTTAAATATACAATATATTTGAGAAGTATTTAATTTACGGAAAACGTGTATTTAAAAATACTTTATAAAAATCTAATCCATAAACTTGTAGCCAGAAAAAAAGAAACGAAAACTTTACATGAAAATGCGCTACTGTTTTTTGCATAATTTGACCTTTATTTCAAAATTTTCTTCCTGAAAATTAAATTATGCAAATTAGGTAACGTTGCAAACAAAATTTATTTCAATAAACAGGCCTGTTTATCTTTTTTCGACTTTTAATTCTTCTGAAGATGTTTGAAATTTTCAGGAATTTTCTGCAGGAAATTATTACGCGTCGCTCAAACTGACGTGATAAAAAGAAAAGCAGCAAAAACGCGGGAAATTGCCAAGTTTTATATTTTTTCTGTACTTCAAATGCAATTTAAATAATTAATACTTTAAAAAACAATTCCAGTAACAATTTAAAAAAATTATTATGTCTTGTCTGCCCTCGATGTCGATTCAGTGAGGATTGGTCGCACACAGGTCTTATAGATGCGTACCTTGCTGTCTTCGCATCTCAGTTGATTTCTTGAATAGAATGTCTTACACTTCGTTTTTGGGGTGATAGAATAATCGATAGTAGGAAAAAAATTGTTGATTTTAAATGGTTGCAGAAATCTACGTTCTTAATATATTATTAATATGGATATCTAACGTCAATATCACACGCTGGTAAATTACCAACTATGGCAATTTGAAATTAGACGGTATTGATTACTGAATACTGTTTACGCGACAGAAGCCTTGCCGTAGGACGTGACGTGATCTAAGCCTGAAAGTTCCGTGCAATTGTTGTATTCCGCAAATAAAATAGAATATTTATAAGCTCTTCGGGGGATTACGTAGAGTTTCCGGTAATCCCCCTCAACTTTCGAAATTCTTCAATTAAAACTGTTTCGCGAATTTGTCGAGTTACAGTTTGTTTACTTTGTAAATGTTAATTTTATCATTTCAGTTATTATCTGCGATCGTTCAAATGGTTTTAACTGGAATAACAAATGAAACAAAAACTTTCTTATCTTATTTATGAAGCATTGTTCATGCCAAAAATACGATCTTTCTGAAGCTCAAATTTAACGTCTTCGTTGTACAAAAAAATTAAGTTTTCCGAGGTTTAGTGTCATAAATTTACTCTGATAAAAGTATTTTCAACTTACTTTGTTAAGCCGTAAACTTATAGGTAAATTTTATAACTCGAAATACAGAAATAACTTACTAGCGAAAGGTTCAATAGAGAGGATAAGTATTTTCCAAATTCTATCCAGGCATACCTATTACTCGAAATGTTTCAACTTATGTGTTAATCGTGAAACAAAGGTTTTTTCGTAAAGGATTTACTTGTTACTGACACATTTTATTGTATCTTCCTTGATTCATTCCTCTCTTAAACAACTTATATAAAAATCATCATCATCATCAGACTTTAGTCGTCCAGTGTTGGTTATAGGCCTTCCTTCGCGACTTCTATAACTCTCTATCCCTGGGTGCTTGACCTTGCTATTAACCTCCTGCCACTCTCTTGATGTCATCAGACAATTTTTCTTGTGGTCTGACAGAATTTCTGTGGCCGGTTCTCGGTTGCCACTTCAGGGTGCGTCTGGTCCACAGATCATCCGTTGTCCTCGCTATGTGGCCGGCAATAAAAAAAAATATTATAAATGAAAACGTCTGTCTTCTAGGAGTTTTATTAAATTTTATATGAAATGACGTTCTCACCCTATTAAGGCATTATGAATGTTTTGATCATTTAATACCTTGATAATGCCTCAAAAAGACGAAACATGTCATTCTATATAAAATTTAATAAAACTCCTAGAAGACAGACATTTTCATTTGTATTATTTTTTTATTATTTCTTTAACAATTATGTAAAACTCCATATTAAATCAATAAAACGAATGAAAAACGTTGTTAGATACTCGCATTTAAATTAAATTGGTGTTAAAAACAAATGTAGATTAAACTTACAAGATGAGTTAATTAATAATATAATAGTTAAATTGGGCTATTGTATAAATAAAAACCAATCGCACACGCCTTCATATTATTTAATTTTAATTATTATACAGTTATTATGTATTGTTTCTGAAACATGATGCAAAACTCCATATTAAATAATTAATACTAATGAAAACGTCTGTTTTCTAGAAGTTTTATTATGTTTTATGTGAATGACATGTTACGCCTGTCTAAGGCATTATCAAGAGTCACATTTGATAATGTATTAGACGGGCACATAAAACTTCTAGAAAACAGATTTTTTTTTTCATATTAATTAACATATGAATTTCAAAATGTGCAGGTCTTTTTCTGATTATAGGTCTGCCCTTGCTTTTCACTTCTTAGACTCTCTCGAAGATAGACGAACACTAAACGATATGATGCTACTTCACAAAATCATACATTTCAGAATTGATAACTCCGAACTTCTTACCAAATTGACCATTAATACCCCTTTGTTTCGTACAAGACACACCACGAGCCAAGTATTCCACCTTCCTGCTTATCGCACCAATTACGCTCAGAGCGCGGCAATGTACCGAATATACGACACTTATAACAAATATTTTAATGCAATCGATGTTTTCCACCTAAACGCTTATGATTTAAAAAAAAATAGTTGCAGCAACTTTTCGATGGGTATTGTGCTATAATGTTATATTCATTTACTTGTATTAATATTATTATCTTTTTGTTAATTTTTATACCTAAGTTAGTTTTATCTTGATTTTAGTTTAGTTAAATCTCGATTCATAAGTCTATTATGTTAACTCTGTTCATTCATTTATATTTGTGGTAACATGTAATTGGCCTTATTTGAGTACTTCTTTGTGTATTTTTATATTTAAACTTATTCGATGTTTGTCTAAAATAAATAAACAAAAAATAATAAAAATTATAATACATCTATAAAAGTATACAAATCACATTAATCAAAGCCTAACAACAAAATATCACAGAGACTTTCACCAAAAAATGAAACGACGATATATTTACTATAAAAACATTAGTAGAATAAATGCAGTAGAAATGAGATCTCTCTTAGACGAATGTGTAGATACTCTGTGTATGATAGAGTGTCGAATGAAAATATAAGAAGTGAATGCGGCGCGAATGATGGTGTTATGAACAAAATAATGAAAGGATCATTAAGATGGTTTGGACATATGGAAAGAATGAATGAAGAAAGAATGGTAAAAAATATATATGTTAATGATGTAAATGGAACCAGAAATAGAGGAAGACCGAGGAAAACGTGGCACGATCAAATAAATCAAATATTGAATGTCGGCCATGTGAGAAGTCAGAGAAATCGACGCGCGTGCGTGACACGATGTATGAATTAATTGTATCTCAATAGAGACGAAGATGCAAATTGAAAACTGAATATGGTTGATCAAGGTGTTTACAGGACTTATGACCTGTCATTGGTTGGGTTAAGCGCACGCTTTATGTAATTACAACATTCCCCATTCCACCTTTTTCTTTATGACCATGTATGACAAATTTTTGGAAGTTGTATATATGTTACAAATCTATGCCCAATTTCCGTCTCTATTAAGATACAATTAAATCATGAATTGATAACCCACGGTGGGTGAAATCCAGTATTCGTATACAAGTATAAGTATACATTCACAAAAAAACTATGTATGAATGTTGAGGAAGCGAGAGAAATATGTCAGGAAAGAAAAGTGTGGCAGTCCATTCTTTCTGCATACCCCTTCGGGGAGACAGCGTGATGGTTAGTTAGTTAGTTAGTTAAAACATTAACCTTTCGAAGATAACCTTGACTAATCTTATTTTATAATTTAACAGGCGTCTACTTCTAAGTTCTAAATTCCATTTTATTGAAACAAAAATATTCTTAAGCACAATGCCGGGAGAAGACGCTCAATGTTGCTATCAGTATGAATAACCTTGCTAATTTAATTAAATTTACCTTCTTATAAAATCGGTAGCCATATTGAATGAAAATACAAAATTGAAATCCATTTCATCTGGGAGTACATACTTCATAATTCCGCGAGGGAATACGCATCCAGCATTCCCGAAATATTGATCCAGAATTAATTAAATGTGTTCTCTTTATAACAATTAATAATTATCTTCCAACATTTCTGCTGCCCATTTGCATTAAAATGATATAAGGTGATAGAATTGCGTTCACCTATAGAATTCGAGCTATCAATCATACCAATTAACGGAATCTTTGAATGTGATTTGGAACTGGCAAAAGAAGGATGAAAGTAGAATAAATGCAGTAGAAATGAGATCTCTTAGACGAATGTGTGGATATTCTGTGTATGATACAGTGTCGAATGAAAATATAAGAAGTGAATGCTATGCGAATGATGGTGTCATGAACAAAATAATGAAAGGATCATTTAGATGGTTTGAACATATGGAAAGAATGAATGAAGAAAGAATGGTAAAAAAATTGTATGTTAATGATGTAAATGGAACCAGAAATAGAGGAAGACCGTGGAAAACGTGGCACGATCAAATAAATCAAATATTGAATGTCGGCCATGTGAGGAGTCAGAGAAATCGACGCGCGTGCGTGACACGATGTATGAATGTTGAGGAAGCGAGAGAAATATGCCTGGAAAGAAAAGTGTGGCAGTCCATTATTTCTGCCTACCCCTTGATGAGACGGCGTGATGCTTAGTTAGTTAGTTAGTTAAACAAAAACGGTCGTTCTCAATAGGGTTCCGGTTCTAACCCTTATGTACGAGTATGAAAGTAAAGCATGGAGTTAATATAAACAGAAATAAAGCAGAATAAGTGTGGTAGAGATGGGATCTCTAATTCGTATTTGTGGCAAAAAATGTGTGACTGAATTTCAAACGCTGATATCTGGAAGGAATATAGAGCGGAAGAATATGTTATGATCGAAATAATGAAAGGATCACTGTATTGATCCCAAACGCACAGAAATTATTTCAATTTCTATTTCAATTTATTTATTTGTTTAAATCATAAACATCACAGTATATAAACAAAGCGTTTATGACTATAGAATACAAAAACAAAACAAAAACTATTTTTACAGAATATACAATTGTGAAATTTAAAAAATACAAAATAAACAATAGACATAAACACAAAAAAAACATAAATAATTAAAAAATTAAGACCAATTAAGTAATAAGAAACAATAAGAAGAACAAGAGAAGCAAATATCAATTTTATTGCAAGAATAACGTGTTATCTCGAAAAATTGAAAATTTTAAAAATGAAACAAGCTGAATTATTTGTGTTGTGATTGTGTATTGTGTTGTCACGTTGTCTGAAAGAGACAACGTGACAACACAATATAACACTGTTGTGTTGTCTCTTTCCCTCATAAATTTTCTGTATTTCACTTTAAAAATACCATGTTTTTGTAGAAAGTAATGTTGAACACGGCGGATTTGATTTTCGGAACGTCACGTTATTCTTGCAAAGAGGCGATATTATATAAGAGATAGATGTCTTCTGAGGTAGCCTCACTATCGTGGAAGATGTCGTGATAGATGCGGTTTAGAAGGATTATTGCCCTGCCTACGGGCATTACCTTGGGTAAATCGGTTCTACACAGTGGCAGGTGAAATAATCTTTGTTGCTTTTGTCGCAGATAATTGTCAGGGACAAACAAAGTCAAGTCTTTCAAAATATCCGAGTTATGTATTCGACCACGAATCAGTTGAAAAAAATAGACCGGGAGCCTTTTTATTATAATCTGCAATATGAAAATAATAGTTAATTTCCAAATGAAGCTAAAAAAACATTAATTAATATGAATTAAAACGTCTCTATTCCAAGAGTTTTATTATATTTTATATGAATTGACATGTTTCGCCCTTCTGAGGTATCATAAAATGTGTATCAAATGTGAAACAAGTCATTCCATCTAAAATATAATCAAACTCTAAGAAGACAGACGTTTTCATTTATATTAATTATTAAATATACAGTTTTACAACATTGTTCAAGAACAATAACTAATAAACATTATTATTAATCTTGCAGGAATATAAAATCTTGGACCAGCAAAAATAACTGGAAAATGAAAACGCCGGTTTAATGAAAGATAACTTAAGTTGTTTTGAATAAAGACAACATTAAAAATTAATTAAAACCACAGAACCATGACACAGTTTGAAGACAACTTCCCAAAATTGAAACGTAATTTTTCCGTTAAGATTTTCACGCAAGATTCGCCATGAAATCCTTTACAGCGAACAATTCATTTTTCTCGCGAAAATATTCAGGGAACGCCGAAGGACGTGATTCGAATTTATATTATTTAATCCTTCTTTAATCTGTCTTATATTTTCTCGGGACATAAAAAGTAATTTTCTTTTGCAACGGCCATACTTGAGTATATAACGGAATAGCTCACTCCAATTTTAATATTATAAATGTATATACTGTAAAGCTCTAAGATATACTTTTAACCATTTTTTAGGTTTTAATTATATTTGAACATATAGATGTAAATATCACACAAACAATACGTTTTCGTCTTCTTCTTCTTCAGCCTGTATTGACCGTCCACTCCTGGACGTAGGCCTCCTCTCGAATTTCCATTCTCTTCTATTCTGAGCGATCCGCATCCAGGCACTTCCCGCACTTCTCCGGACATCGTCGCGCCAACGCAACTGTGGGCGCCCAACTCCACGCTTTGCCGACTTTGGCCACCAGAACAGCAGTCGCCTTGTCCACTTTTCATCTGGATCGCGAGCGACATGTCCCGCCCATCGCCACTTGAGGGTTGCGGCCATCTCGATAACATCGGAAACCTTTGTCCTGACTCTTATGTCCTCATTTCTTAGTCTGTCCCGTAAACTGATACCCAACATGGATCTCTCCATTGCCCTCTGAGTGACTCTTAGCTTGTTGGCACTTTTTGTGACTTTGTGACTGTCTCAATACCATAAGTGAACACTGGCAGGACACAGGCATTGAACACTCTCCTTTTCAAGTTGATGGGTATTTTCAGATTTTTTCAAAATGGGATCAAGATTTTTGAATGCTGCCCAGCTTACGTATAATCCACAATACGTAAAAGTAAGATTAAAATTTGATCACTATGTATTATCAGTTTTAGACACATGTTTTAACTTAGAGATGATATATGGGAAAAAGATTTGAATAAATAGAATTAAATTTAATATCATATTTTTCGATTTGCAGACATGTTTCGGTTAGTATCCAGTATTAGTATTTATAATATTAACATAAGGATTCGCAAAATTTATCAAAAAAAATGAAGTTTTATTCTATTTATTCAAATGTGAATCCACAACACAAACTAAAAGCGAATATAAAAGAGGAAAATAAAATATTTGTTTATCTATATTACATTCACTTACACTTTTGTTTTCGTACTATGATTAATGTATTCCCAAAAACTTCATTTAATTTTGATGAAATCGTAAAAATAAAATATCTATTATTGTATTTTTGAAATAAAGTATATATTAAAATCTGTGTACCTTTTGTTTTGACCTTAGATATGTCAAATATTTTCCTATTGAAAAAATATCAATTAAATAATAGGTTTTAAAAGCAAGTGAAAAAGGCATATAATTTTTTCCTGTTTTCACATATTTATGCAAATTTAGATTTCTCGTGACAAAGTTTAATTTTTAGTGAAAATGTGGATCCTATGCACTAGTGTAGTATAAAAAAATATTTAGAATCATCAAAAGAATAGGAGTTGCAGAAATAATAAGTAATCCATAGTTATTTAAAGAAATTATATTCAAGATTTAGTATTAAAAAAATGAAAATATCGCTTGCCATATTAGAACAAAACAAATTATTATAATGATCACTATCGAAATATACACATTTTTTACTCCGGAAAATAATTACGGAAATCAATCTTCTTCTGCTTTTTATTCTTAGTGTAGACCTAGTGGCCTGTTTCTTTAGAGGAATAAATTGGCCTCTTGCGAAGTCGACTCCCAACTGTCGATCCATCTCTTTGGTGGTCTGCCCGGGGGTCGTCTATGGGGCTGGCCGTGCAACACAATGAAGGTGAGACTGGATGGATTCATTCCTTTCTCGTGTGCATACCAGTATCTTCTCCTTTGCCTTCCCCACCTAACGACATCCTCGACCTCGCATATCTCCCTTATCCGTAAGTTCCTTACCCTCTCTTGCATCGTCTTGTTTATTGTTTAATATACAGTGCCTATTCTTTCACCTTATCTTTTATTTGTTGTTTTTTTCGTTTGATTTTGTATGAGAGTATCGTGAAGGATCTAACATTATTGATACTTTGTTGTTTACTTCCTAAATTACTGATTTTAACAATTGCGACATTTTGCTAGAGAGCATTATGCCAACAATGACTTATTTGTCAGAAAGGGCCCATTAAGTTTGCAAAGCATGTACTTTTCATGATTTGAAGGACTTGTTTCAATATTTTTATTCCAAAATAACCTACAAATATTTTTTGAAGACGTTCATATAATTACCAAACATTTTTTGAGCATTTAAAACAAACTGCATACTTGACTCATTTTTTTTGTCATGACATATAACTTACTAACTAACCATTGCATCACGCTGTCTATGGCATTTTTCTCTCGCTTCCTCAACATTCATACATCGTGTCATACACGCGCGTCGATTTCTCTGACTCCTCAAGTGGCAGACATTTTGATTTATTTGCTGGTTTCATTTACATCGTTAACATATATTTTTTTTAGCGTTAACATCGTTAACATATAAATATAAGAAGTGAATGCGGTGCGAATGATGGTGTTATGAACAAAATAATGAAAGGATCATTAAGATGGTTTGGACACATGGAAAGAATGAATGAAGAATAAATGACTCTTTACCAAAACCCTGCAGAATTGTTAGGGCCCGTAACATAGAGTAATTAATGATTATTGTGAACGTCTCAAGAAAAATACAACGAATCTCAAAAAGCAGAAAAACCTTTTTTTCTAAGTTTTAACAGACCTAATAGTGGGTGAAGTGTGTTGTTTTTATTCTAAGTTTACAAATACGGAAGTTGGCAATAAAATGACTTTTATATTACAGCGAAGCAAAAATCATGTAAAATACACACAGACACACAATAAAACTTCAACGAGATAGTAGTATACCTTTTCCAGTCGAATGCTTTTTATTCCAATAACACGTTCAGTGATTATTTTTTTCACATTTATGTCTACAGCTTTGCGGCTTACATATACGTCGTAAACTTTTAAATATCGCGTCTGAAACAGAACATAAACTTGTGTTTTTGACTTTCTCTATTCTAAAAATTATTTATTAACAAGTTTATTCGTCCTACATCTATAAAACGAAAAAAAATCTGTTCACTAGAGCAAAATGTGTGAAAGAAATCGCCATGCGAACGCTATTTTGACAGACATTCCATATAATCTGACGTTAAGATATCACAAGATCTTACCGTCACGTTGTTTTCTTAACGGTAGGATGGAAAAAATGCCTCCAAGGAACAAAATTTGGCAAAAGAAAAGACGGGAATGTTGCGAATGGTGTTCATAATTTTCGATAGTTGTCTGAGCAAACAACAGATGGCAGTGGAGTTACACGAAACCGTTTGTAGAATGTACGGCCTCGTTAAATGCGATCACCGCCTGATTGGACTTGGAAAGTTATTTAAATTTGGTTTCACCCTACACAAAAATACACAAGGGGAGGTTTTACTTGGCTTTTTCACTGTTACACAGATGCCGTTTACTTGTTTGAGGTTTAAGATAGACAAATTGAAATCTTGACTTGTTTTTCCAGATTTGTATCGAGTGACTAAATTTTATTTTACACATAAGCGCATAATGTTGAAAATAGAATTCAATTCAATGAAATAATATTAAATTGTATCTGTAGCTAAAAAACGAATTACTCAATGTCATTACTGCAAATATAAATATATCCACAGAAGCAAAGATAGCAGTACACAATAGAGTTCTAGTGCCAACCCTCATGTATGGAAGTGAATCTTGGAGCTGGCAAAAGAAGGATGAAAGCAGGATAAACGCCGTTGAAATGTAGTACGATGTATGAATGAAGAGAAAACCCGAGAGGTATGCCAGGACAGAGCACTGTGGCGATCCATCGTCTCTGCCTACCCTTCCGGGGAAATGGCGTGATGGTTAGTATCTGTAGCTGAGAGCTGTGAAGCCATCAGTACATTTTTGTCCGAATCTTTAAAGATTTTGGCCTGAAAATGCTTCACAAAAATTCCCCGGGTCTAAAATTAGATAACTTGGAAACATTAGAAATTAAAAAAGCCCTTAACAATAATCTACTCTTAATTAATATTATAAAGTTGCGTTTTAATTGCTCCCATTGGTAAAAAAGTATTGTATAGAATTAAAGTAATGAATGTCGTTGTGGTTTTTAAGACGTGGTAAAGTAAAAAAAATTAGGGGGCGCTGAAAAATAATTGATTTTCAAAGTGGGCGATAGATGAAATAAGTTTGAGAACCACTGAAACAGTAATTTTTTTTGTAATAGGTTTTGAGAAAATAAACTGATGGGATTTAAGTAGATGTTATGTTTACAATATGCTTAATGCTTAATAAACATAAATCTTCATAGATGGCGTTAGTATGTAGATTATATAGAGTAATCTTAGAGATTTACATATATAATCAAATCTTCATAGATGGCGCATTGAAACTGACATGTGAATTCTGGTGTTGGACTTTAACATATATACAACTTCCAAAAAATTGTCAGACATGGACAGATAGGTGGAATGGGGAATGTTGTAATTACATAAAGCGTGCGCTTAACCCAACCAATGACAGGTCATAAGTCCTGTAAACACCTTGATCAACCATATTCAGTTTCCAATTTGCATCTTCGTCTCTATTGAGATACAATTAAATCATGATTTTATGTGTTATTTTTCATGATAAAACAATTAATATAAGTCGCACATATCTGAATTTGGGTTTCTTTGTATGTACAAGAAAGCTAAAACGATAGTTTCGATTGGCTTCTGTTTGGAATTGTTTTTTTTCCCGCAACACACAGAAGGATTAGATGGGTAATGGAACAGCGTCCTGTAATCTCTGATATGAAACTTTTGGATTCCTCTCTAAGGATACATTACATAGGATATGACCCGCCCGCGTCTTCAGTTTTAAAAGCTTCCGTGGAAATCGATACCAAAAATGGCCTCACTACCAGGCCTACGAGTACTAATGTTTAAATCATTATAATGAGATATCAAATTTACATTAATAAATGTTTATTTTTAAGTATTAATTGTCGTTGAAAACATCCGTTTTCTAAAACGAACTAACTAACTAAGCATCACGCCGTCTCCCCGAAGGGGTAGGCAGAAAGAATGGACTGCCACACTTTTCTTTCCCGATATATTTCTCTCGCTTCCTCTACATTCATACATCGTGTCATGCACGCGCGTCGATTTCTCTGACTACTCACATGGCCGACATTCAATATTTGATTTATTTGATCGTGCCACGTTTTCCTCGGTCTTCCTCTATTTCTGGTTCCATTCACATCGTTAACATATAATTTTTTTACCATTCATTCTTTCTATATGTCCAAACCATCTAAATGATTCTTTCATTATTTTATTCATAACACCGTCATTCGCACCGCATTCACTTCTTATATTTTCATACGACACTCTATCATACACAGAGTAGCACACATTCGTCTAAGAGATCTTATTTCTACTGCATTTATTCTTCTTCCATCCTTTTTTGCCATTTCCATGCTTCACTTCCATACATAAGTGTTGGTAGAAGAACACCATTGTGCACTGCCATTCTAGCTTTTTTGGATAGGTTTTTGTTTTTGATGACAACTTTAACATCCGTTTTCTATCAATATAAATACATTCTATGAGATTGACATACAATAATGATCTTATATCGTGCATGTCACTCTCTCAAAATATATTGTTACATCAAAAAACAGACGTCACTATCCATGTTTATTATTTAATTGAAGTTTTACATCATTATTTGTGAAACAATTACATTGCGTACTGCTTTTTCACCCAAAGAAAGAAACACATAATTTTAAAACTGGTTGGTAACCGCTCTTAAGTGATAAATAGTTTATAAATAATAAAAATCTTAATGCGAAGTACACTATGTACTTCTTCTTCTTCTAAAGAAGAAGAAGAAGAAGAAGAAGAAGAAGAAGAAGAAGAAGAAGAAGAAGAAGAAAAAGAAGAAGAAGAAGAAGAAGAAGAAGAAGAAGAAGACTATGTACTTGACTTTATTTTTCAAGTATTGAGTAAATTATTTCAAACTGATACGACTCATCACGCATGAGGCCGACAATTATTTTTTTTTTTTATTTGATCGTGCCACGTTTTCCTCCGTCTTCCTTTTTATCGTGTTCCCTTTACGTCGTTTACATATACACTCTTCACCATTCTGTTTTCATTCATTATTTCCACGTCTCTAAACCATCTTAATGACTATTTTATTATTTTGTTTATAAGTATAAACTATTCTGGACGGTTTTTAAAGCGCTTTACGGAATGGCACCAGCCTATACGAGTATATCTAAACTTTGTTTTGATGATAGCCCTAACATGCGGCAATCTACGCTTCGATCAGCAAACTCCTCGGCAATAGGCAGATTAGTTGAGCCAAAGCGCAACCCCCGGACAAATTTCGGAGATTGGGCTTTCGCAGTGGCAGGTCCGTCCGCCTGGAATATGCTTCCTGCACGGCTCAGATGCATTGACAATTTAAATCTCACCTAAAAACCCACCTTTACAAAATATCGCATAAAATGTAAACAACGGTTAACTGATTGGTGGTGTCAAAGCCCCTTTGAGGTGAGCTATTCGCGAAAACGGCGCTATACAATTTAGCCTAATTATTATTATTGTAATACTTTGATTCTTCTTCTTCTTCTTCGTCTTCCTTATTGTAGACCTATGTGGTCTGTTCTCCTGAGTGTTGCTCCTACTGTAAGGTAGATTCCCAACTGTCCTTCCATCTTTTAGGAGACCTTCCACGAGGACGAGTCCCATGAGGCTGATTATGCAATGCAACATAGGGGAGTCTGGGGGTGTCCATTCTTTGAACTTGACCGTACGAGTCCCTTTTTCGCTATCTTCTCTATCTTATAATATCCTAAACCTCACATATCTTTCTTATTCTTCTGTTCCTCACGCGAGCTCTCAGTGTCTTACCTGCTATCGTCCTCGGTGTCTTCATTTCGGAAGTCCTCAAAACTTGTTTGGTCCTTACTTTGATTCGTACTCCATTATATTCTAATATTTGTATTTTACTCTATCATAAGTAGATTTACCATGCATTCGTCTTAATCTAAGACATCTTATTTCTACTTTTATTCTTCTTTTTCCCATTCCATGATTCACTTCCATACGTAAGGGTCGACACAAGTACATCATTGTGCACTGCCATTTTAGCGCCTAATAAATGGTTATCTATGTATATCTGAAAGTTATAAGTAGCGTAAAAGAACAAAATCTGTTTTCGTTTTACACTTTTCATATTGATTTTTGTGTTACCTTCGTGACTTTTGTTTCATTCCATACAGCATTCCGAATAACCCTGTATGTACGCTTAAATCACCCACTTTTTAACTGTCTGGAAGAAAAGATCAGAACTTTTTCCTCGTTCAATTTAAAGGAACTTAGTTAGAGAAATACTTTTAACTGGCAAGATAAATCACATCATTAACGAAAAATTTCAAGAGAACTAACTTAATTCTTTGAATGATAATTGCCGACATCCATTTTTATTACGAATTGTCAAAAAACGTTCTTTGCTTTTTTGGGAATTTTGAATGTTAATAAAATCCAATTAATATTTTTTGTTAGCCATTTAACTTACGAAACTACAGTAACATAATGAAGGAACATACGTAGCACTTAAGTATCTTCTTATTTTAAAAAAATATTATTTGTATTTATTATGAAATAAAATAAAAACACTGTACTTTGTTTTTCACCACTATGCGGTCGGCCTGCGTCTCTACAGCATACGTCATGATAGGTCGCATGCATGTTTTATAAATTCTGATCTTGCTGTCGATACGCATGTGCTTGTTCTTTCCACCAGACCAGATTCTTCAGACACCCTGACACGGCAGAGGCTTTACTGACTGAAAATACATAATATTTTTTGATTTTTTTTTTTAAATTTAGGGTTACTGAGCTTTTTTGATTTATAACAATGTCGAGATGGTCTTTCTTGGTATGTTTCGAAGATATTAAACCTTTTCGAAGACAGAAAACAAAAATTTCAAGGAAAATTCGGGAACCAAAGATGTTTGAAATTTTCGTTGTTCACAAAATGATGTTTTGTTGAATGAGCATATTTTACCCTCGGGATATTCAGTCATTTTGAAATTAGATTTGTTAATGAGATTTACGGGTGAGTAAAATCTTTTTTGTGTATATTATAAGACGTATTACACATAGCCTATTTAAAAACGTAATATACGTTATTTAAAAACATCGTTTAATTTAATTATAATTAAAAATTAACTTCCATGAAGAGATTTCATTCTCATCGTTCTATAATCTTTTACTTGTATTTCTATAATCATTTTTTTTATTTAAATTTTAAAAAACGGTGGATTCGTGGAACATAAATTAAATAGACAAATGTGCACCATCTATAAATAACATTTTGTATTCAATTATTTTTATTTTGTTATTTTATTTTATATAATTGTATTTTATATTATTTGTTTTAGATTTATTTTGTGGATGTTGGAAGATCGAAGTGTGCGCGGGAGATGCCTATTGGTGGCGATGAGGTTCGCAACCCATCACACCGCGTCTCCCGCGGGGCGAAAAGAGAAGGATGGAGTGCCGCATCGGTTAAAGTGTGACAGTCCATTCTTTCTGCCTACCCTTTCGGGGACACGGCGTGATGGTTAGTTAGTTAGTTAGTTTTTTTTTTTATTCAATAAAATAAAGATTCAATTATAAATTGAATAAATGGCAATGGGTAAATTAATACCGTTTGATAAAAATGTTCCAACCAAAACACGAGAATAGTTATACTAGACAATTACGAGTATTCAATATAAAAATTCAATTAGTTGTCAATATGATTGAATAATAAATTGCAATATTTTCCGACATTCCGCAAATATTAATATGGAAAAGTAAGCCTACAGTAATTACGTTTTTCCAATACTATGGTCCAGAATTATCATACAAACCCAAGCCTCAACAGATTTTATTAACACATTTATATTTGGGACCAATTGCATTTTTGTATTTTTGTACGTATACGTTATGAAGTTTTGTATTTTTGAAGTGGCGATGGGCTGGCCATATCTGTCGGAGAACCGACGGCCGATGGGGAAGATGGGTTCTGGAGTGGAGACCGCGTACAGGATTCCGCAGAGTTGGACGTCCCCCTGCCCGGTGGACCGACGATCTGAAGAGGATTGCTGGACATAGACGGATGGGAGCGGTAATGGATAGGGGGCGGTGGCGTGCTTTGGGAGAGGCCTACGTTCAGCAGTGGATGACAGACGGCTGATGATGATGATTTTTGTACAATCCGTTATTTTTTTGTATTTCAAATTAATTAAACTTGAAATAAAATGTTTGATAATAAAAAATTTTTGGACACCGACTAACATTATTTTCCCAAAATCAACTTTATTATTTGTTAACATTTATAATAGTTTTGTGATATCACAATTTTTATAATTCATTTTTTGAAAGTATCGAGACAGCTGTTTCGCCTACCTATGTTGACATCATCGGATGTTACAAATAACAACAGTTGTCTTTAGTCTTAAGTCTGGTGTAGAAATCACGTGACAATAAAATGGCGATAGATTAGCTACCTATCACATGTCATGAGAACCAATATCTAAAATAATTGTGTTCAGTAAATGAGATCAAATAACCTACTGTATGCAAATGTAGAAATCAACGTGAAACTACCAAATCAAAGGCTTAAAAGGCATCCCAAGAACCAACAAAAATGTCACACTTTACTGCAAACCAATCATTTGGATTGAAACTAGTGATTATAACATATTTCTTCAAAATATTTTACATGATCAGTTTCAAATCAAATCAAATCAGTTTATTTCCTCAAAAGATATTACAAACGTTTTTTTATAGTTTAAGACATGTATTAAGAGCAGGTAAAATATAATAAATATATTATATAATACCAGGAACGCATGAGAGATGGTTCGACATTAGGAATACAAGATACTCCCCAAAGAAGCGATCATGTTCAGCAGTTTGATTGCTCTCCCCACCGCCATCGCCAGAGGCAGGTTGATTCTGCATGCTGGGAGATAAAACAGTCTGTGCTGACGCTGTCGAAGAAAACCATCCGGAACGTAAAGATGGATAGCCTCCAAGATGACGGAATGCTCAAAGAATCCCCTGAGAAGTCTGAAGAAATGGGTAAGTGTGCAACCATCCCTTCTTATCTGTAAGCTATTGGTCCCCAGCATGCCCAAGAGGAATGTAGTGGGATAGAGTCACGGGTAACTACCAAACTCCCTCATGTAGAGATATCTCAGAAATCTTTTCTGAACCCTCTCTAACATAAGCATAACATGATAGGACTTGTATAGTTGTTTATTATTTTTCTGTGATAATTTGAATATTATTACTCTGTGAAAGGTATAGTTGTATATTATTTCTCTGTGTATGGTATAGTTGTACATTATTTCTCTGCGAATAATATAGTTGTATATTATTTCTGTGTTAATGGTACACTTGTATATTATTTCACTGTGAATGGTATAGTTGAACATTATTTCTTTATGAATGGTATAGTTGTTGTTATGTCTCTGTGAATAGTACAGTTGTATATTATTTTCTGTGAATTGTATAGTTGTATATTATTTCTCCGTGAATGGTATAGTTATATATTATATTTTTTCTCCGTGAATCGTGTCGGGTTAAAAGCTGAATGAACTTTCCCGGTAGATATATAAATGCCGATTAAAAGTTTACTAAGACGAAAACCTAATATCGAAAGCGAGTTAAGACATAAATTATCTCTTTACGATTTATAACCCATTAAGCTGCCTTTTTAAAAGTTATGGACGCCCTGATAATACTTAAATATGCCTAAAAGCTTTCTTTATTTCGTTATTCCAACAAAAGTGGAGAATTCTGGGCTATTTACGATGGACACTGTGGTCGTAAACGGTGCCCTAAGGGGGTATTCTAGCTTGTGAGAACTGAACAATCTTTGTATTGGCGTGTCTTAGATTCGCTAATGTTTCCGTTATCCGTAGCATTAGTGCATCGGGGGTTGTAATGTGCACGGATGTTTATACTAGGAAGTGATTAAATGTTAGTGGTACTATCCAATCTATTTGATGTAACCAAAGACATTCCGAATTTGAAAATACCAACCTATTTTTTTTATGTATTGACTTAATTTATTTATATTTGATTTTGAAAGCAGCCAGCAAAAATTAAATACAGATATTAATTGTGTCTCGAAGATTGATGTCGATCTTTGTGACAGAGTGGTAAGAGCTCTGACATCCATACCGAAGGTCCCGGGTTTGATTCCCGGCGATGGCAGTGTGTTTGTCACACTATCGTTGGTCTGGTGTAGAATTTACGTGACCATAAAATGGCGATAGATTGGCTACCTATCACATGTCACAAGAATCAATTTAATAGCTAAAATAAATTGTAAAAACTTATTGGTTCAATGACCTGTTTTCTACAAGAAAAAAACTCTTTATTAAATAATTAACACGAATGAAAATGTATGTTTTATAGAAGTTTTATTATAATTTGTGGGATAACATGTTGCGTCTTGATAAGGCATTATCATTTGTTAAAACCTAAACAAGGCGAAACATCTGGTCGCCCCCCAAAAATATAATAAAACATTAAAAAAAAAACAGACGTTTTTATTTTAATTAATTAACTTTAAATATTGTTAATATACTCGTATCTTCCCAAAATTGATTTAACAAAACAACTGATTCAGTTATTTGTAACAACTGACGCATGCAGCATTTCAAAAATGTCCTAAAATAAACTAATAAATGTATTTTAAATTCAAGAAAGTTATTTTCTTCAATCTTCGCCTTTGCTTGTGTTGTGGATTTAAATTTGAAAAAAATAGAATTGGACCTCTTATTTTCACAAAACTTCCTTTTTACAGACATGTTTCGGTTACGACCCAACATTATTCGATGTACAAATTTTAATTTAACAATTGGGTAAAAGTACGAAGTTACAATTCTAATTATTCAAATTAAAACGTTAATGCTATTATTTAAAATTTCTTGGTAGAAGTTCATTGTAAGTAATAAAAATAACAGAAATCCTTTATAATACATGTTTAGTTTAATTCCACATGATTGTATGGCTTCGACCGATTTTGGGAGCTCGCTACCATTTCCTGGTACCTACCTACATCAATATTTGTTAAGCTCACATATGAAATGCTTTTAGTCACACCCGTAATCTCTTTGTAATTATATAGTAACTAACAATAATTTTGTTTACAAAAAAAATACTTTTTGAATCACATAAACACTAATGGTTATTATAGAACCATTAAATATCAACCCCCACCATTAGTATTTCATATATAAGCCCCTTTTGCCGGTGTCCTAGAACTGTAGCTCGAAACCCAGGACATCCCAACTTCTATGCAGGGTCGACATTAAAGAGACCGCCGGTACAACATGGATGCGCTTTGCCCAGGATCAGCAGACATGGAAGACACGGAAGGAAGGAGGTGGCCTACATCCAGGAGTGGACGGATGCAAAGTCATGATGATGATGATGATATAAGCTTATCGAACGTTGATATAGGTACAAGAAAATAATAGCTTGCTACTAAAATACAAAAACAACAAAATATAATATTAAGTATTTGATCCCAACCATAAAAGTATACAGAAAAACAAAACAACTGGACATGCCTGATCTGACCAAATTTGAGACCTTGAAAATAGTACACAAAGTGGTGACGGAAGAGACAACAGACAGTTAAAAGGCGGGCCAGACTGTGTAAACATCGGTTTCCAACCAACGAGCCAGACTATCTATCTCATTCTACGCCGGGTAAAATAATGCGAGGAAGAGAGATAAACGTACCATGTTTGTTGAATAGTTTGAAAGGATAACCGTATGCAGAAACATCCGCGGTTTAACTAAAATCGACGTTTTTACTACGTCTAGAACATGGTTTAAGTTTGAGTAATAACATTCAGTATACAAATTTTGGTTTCAAACCAGCTTGTTTATCACAGTGTGGCCCGCCTTTAACCTACTAACTCGTACATGGCTACTGGAATCTGGTACAGATATCACTTACCAAAAGCACTGACAAAGACAGGACAATCTAAAAAATATACGAGTATTATAGAAAGGCCTGAAACTCTACAACGGCCAACCCTTGAAACTAAAAGACTTACCTAAAAATAATTTCAAATATACCTCTCAAATCATATATTAGCATATAAGATGAAAATATATAAGTATTTTATAACCCAATCCGGTTTTTTCAATAGAAAAAATTTAAATAATAAAATCGATTAAAACCATGATATCTAAATATGATAAATATGTAAGGTTGAGAGACTTGGAAACCGCGGACGTTATTGGAAAACTCCAAGTGTTTATATTATATAGGTGCCTTCGCTCAATATTCAAGATCTATTGACCCAAACAGTGTCAAATTGCTATCTCTGGACGTCGCTAGACGCAAATGGCTGTGGATCGGTCAGCTCCTGAGACGGAATCCAACCTGCATCGCTCAGAGGAAGCGAGGCAGAGCTAGAGCCACCTGGAGAAAAGCCCTGCAGGACGAGCAGGCCTCACTTATGATGATGTTAGGCATCAGGCATGCGATAGAGTCGGGTAGAGAAGATTCCTTGAGGCCATATGCACCACAAAGGTATGCACATACGAGTATGCACCACAATGTACACTCAGATTGTAAGAATCTTTGTTTCTATACGCCGCGCCGCATATAAAAGAATTTTTTATTCAATTTCCTTTACTCAAATTAATACATATTATTTATTGTTCTGTTAAAAATTCTGTCATGTGTTCAGCTGTGGCCGCACAATTATTCAAAAAGAAAATAAATCGCATTTTTAAGTTACAAAACATTTACTTTGGTCTTTTGCTCCGGTCCGCCGGGCGAGACCCTCTCACAAGCGGGCGTAATAATTTCTAATAATATTATTTCTCCATTGAATCGGGCTCACGCAGAAAATCCGAGTTAAAAACGTACCAAAATAACTTAGAATAATTTAATTTGCGGCTCCTGAGTGAGTTCGGAAATATGTGCTGACCTCGGGCGCATGGCAGGGGTCCCCTCCGCGAGGGAAGTGTAGGTAAAGAAACGCCACAATACGATGAGGCTTAATAGAGGTAAGCCAACCGCCCGGAAAGCGGAAACGGAAGGTCGCCCGTTTGAATTCTGCGTTGGAGCCTATTTTTAGAATCTTCACAACATCTGCTTTTGAATATTTTAACATTTTCATTAAAAATATTAATGTTATTATTTGAAATTTCTTAGGAGAAGTTCATTGTAAATAATGAAATTAAAAAAATGTAATAAAAACTTGTTTATAAATCATCATCATCAGCCGTCTGTCATCCACTGCTGAATGTAGGCCTCTCCCAAAGCCCGCCACCGCCCCCTATCCATTGCCGCTCCCATCCATCCATGTCCAGCAATCCTCTTCAGATCGTCGGTCCAGCGGGCAGGGGGACGTCCAACTCTACGGAATCCTGTACGCGGTCTCCACTCCAGAACCCGTCTTCCCCATCAGCTGTCGGTTCTCCGACAGATATGGCCAGCCCACCGCCACTTCAGCCCGCCTATCCGTAGAGCCACCTCAGTCACCTTGGTTTGTTGTCGAATAAATTCGTTTCTAAATCTGTCCCTCAAGGTTATTCCAATCATGGCTCTTTCCATGGCGCGCTGGGCAACCTTGAATCTGTAGACTAGACCTTTTGTCAATGTCCACGTCTCGGCTCCGTACGTCATGACTTTAGTCTTGAGGCATTGTGGTATTTTGGAAGTGAAAACATGACATAATTTCCCAAAGGCCGCTCAACCAAACTGAATTCTTCGGTCGGCTTCTTTCTCGAAATTGTTTCGTCCTAATTGTATGATTTGGCCAAGATATGTGTATTCTTGTACCACTTCGAGAGCCGACTCATCGACGGTTATTGATCCCGGGATAATATGTTCATTATACATGACTTTCGTCTTGTCCAAATTCATCCCGAGACCCACTCGTCTGGATGGTGTTCAGTTCATCCAGCATACCTTCTAACTCCCCAGCTGTTTATAAATAGTATATAACATTTCTTCTATATTCGCCATATTTGTGTTGTAGATGCTTTATTTCTCTTTTTCTTTTTTTACTTTGTATATACAACACTTTCATTTTTAAAAAAATTAATTACATAGACATGTTTCGGACAACCAGTCCTTATTCAGTGATACATATTATAAAGATACATATTTAAAATATTATAAAATTGTTTACATGATCTGACAGATGTTAACATCTAGCATCTGTCAGATCATGTAAACAGTGTTATAATACTCGTATTTTAAATATGTATATACAGGTGTTGTTTATATAAAGTATATAAAAAAGAAAAAGAGAAATAAAATTTATTATATAACTAACTAACTAACCAACCATCACGCCGTCTCTCCGAAGGGGTAGGCAGAAAAAATGGACTGCCACACTTTTCTTTCCTGACATATTTCTCTCGATTCATCAACATTCATACATCGTGTCATGCACGCGCGTCGATTTCTCTGACTCCTCACATGGCCGACATTCAATATTTGATTTATTTGATCGTGCCACGTTTTCCTCGGTCTTCCTCTATTTCTGGTTTCATTTACATCGTTAACGTATAATTTTTTCACCATTCTTTCTTCATTTATTCTTTCCATATGTCCAAACGATCTTAATGATCCTTTCATTATCTTGTTCATAACACCATCATTCGCACCGCATTCGCTTCTTATATTTTCATTCGACACTCTATCATACACAGAGTATCCACACATTCGTCTAAGAGATCTCATTTCTACTGCATGTATTCTATTTGGCTTGCATATATATTTTTAACCATTCTCCCTCATCCTTTCGTTCCCTATGTCCAAACCATCTTAGTGACCCTTTCGTAATTTTATTCATCACGTATTCATCCGCCTAAAATTCCTTTCTTACTTCGTCATTAGATATTCTATCATACATTGTTTTTCCGCACATTCTTCTTAGTGACCTCATTTCTACGGCATTTGTCCTACTTTCATCCTTCTTCTGCAAACTCCAAGCTTCACTTCCATACTTAAAATTTCAAAAATGTAATAAAAATTTGTTTATAGTTTAAAATCATCATCATCAGCCTTTAGTCGTCCAGTGCTGAACAGAGGCCTCCCTTCCCGACTTCCATCTCTATCTCTATCTCTCGCCGCTCTGTACCATTGACCACCTGCCACTCTCTAGATGTCATCAGACCATCTGGCTTGTGGTCTGCCAGGATTTCTATGAACGGATCTCAGTCGCCACTCGATTGTGCGTCTTGTCCACCGATCATCCATGGTCCTCGCTACATGGCCGGCCCTATACCACTTCAAAGATGCTATTTTGCACGCTACATCCGAAACTTTGGTCCTTTCTCTGATCCATTCATTTCGCTTCCTGTCTCGCAGACTGGTGTTTAACATCCTCCTCTCCATTGCTCGCTGGGTCATTTAGAATGTCTGTATTATTCTTCATGTGTTATTACATTATGTGCTTAATTATTTTTAAAAATTGTGGATTCTTGGAACATAAATTAAATAGACAATATGTGCAGCATCTAAAAATAATATTTTGTGTTAAATTATTTTTATTTTGTTATTTTATTTTATATCATTGTATTTTATATTATTTGTTTTAGATTTATTTTGTGGGTGTTGGACGATCAAAGTGTGCGCGGGAGATGCCTATTGGTGGCGATGAGGTTCGCAACCCATCACACCGTGTCTCCCGGGGAGCGAAATGAGAAGGATGAAGTGCTGCATCAGTAAAAGTGTGACAGTTCTTTCTGCCTACCCTTTCGGGGAGACGGCGTGATGGTTAGTTAGTTAGTTAGTGTTATTCTTTTTGTGAACGTGAAATCTGAAGAAATGGGTAAGTGTGCACCCATCCCTTCTTATTTGTAAACTATTGGTCCCCAGCATGCCCAAAAGGAATGCAGTGGGATAAAGCCACGGATAGCTTCCAAACTCTCTCATGTAGAGATATCTCAGAAATCTTTTCTGGACCCTCTCCAACATGAGCGAGTATCTCGCCTCCATATCACCGAGCCTTTATAATTTGCTCTCTGAATTATATCCTCCATTATGCCATGCAGGAGACCCTCATAGCGAAAATATTCTGCTAAGAACCTCGTCGTTCGTGATATTAGTTTATAATATCTAACCACAATGTAAGTGCTGAATTTTATCTGGGAAGCATGTTTACAAGAGACGGAAAAATGGAGAAAGACATCGAAAGGAGAGTTGGTGCTGGGAATAAAATAAATGGCGCACTCAAAGTCATTACTGCAAATAGAAATGTATCCACAGAAGCAAAGATGGCAGTACACAATGGAGTTCTAGTGCCAACCAGTGCCATGTAAGTGAAGCTTGGAGCTGGCAAAAGAAGGATGAAAGCAGGATAAACACCTTAGAAATGAGATCACTAAGAAGAATGTGCGGGAAAACGTTGTATGATAGAATACCGAACGATGAAATAAGAAAGAAATGTAAGGCAGATGACTGCATCACGAATAAAATTAAAAAAGGATCCCTGGGATGGTTCGGACATATGGAACAAATGGATGAGAGTAGAATGGTTAAAAATTTGTGCACAAGCAGCGTGAGTGGGAAAAGAAGCCGAGAACGACCGAGAAAAACATGGCATGACCAAATTAATCAATTACTAAAAGGCGGCCACTCTCGAAGTCGGAACCATCGACGTGCGTGCATGGTACGATGTATGAATGTAGAGGAAGCCCGAGAGGTATGCCAGGACAGGCCAGTGTGGCGATCCATCCTCTCTACCTACCCCTCCGGGGAAATGGCGTGATGGTTAGTTAGTTAGTATGTAAGTGCGTCATATAAAGATATATTTTTGAATGAAAAATACACTTTTTACGTCAATTCCTCTAGTTTTGCGTACTCACCCCTCCCATTAGAATACCCGTGGTGGCGGAACTGTAAAAAACCCTATCTCCCGTTACTAATCCAGCATCCAGAGTAAACCTAACCTCGTAGGCCCGGGATGTAAATGGAACTAATCTGTTCTATTTAATTTCACTTTTACGTTAACAACTACTACCCGCCTGAACTAACAAGGGTGTACTACGAGTACTCAAAGCGAAAGGAATTTGAAGGGTAGTTTTTTTTACGTGAATCGTTATTTTACACTCACGTGGTTTCAACAATACGAAAGCTTTAAAAATATATTGTTGTCTTGGAATGTTTTTTTTATTATGTATGTGTGTTTATTTTTGTACATATGTACATGCCAAAGTTACGCACAACATATTTACTTGACTGTGTGATCTGGTGTCTGCTGAAAGAATTTTTCAAGCGAACATAATGATTAATTTTTTAACTTCCATCTTTATTGTCAAAAGCTACATTAAAAAGTTTTAAATTTAATCTCCATTTTCTTTGTCAAAAAGTAAGCATATTTTTTTTTTATTTCCCTCCCAGATTGGTTTGCAGACAAATGGAACATTATTGCTGTTTCTTGGAATGCCAGTTGAACCTATAATGTGGTCGTTTCCCGTTGCTTTTCCAATACGTATTGTTATAAAATTAATATTCTTAATTTGTTAATTAAATAATTATTAATTAGTCCATTGTTTTGGCCGAAATACTGCGATACTTTAACATTATAAAATCCTAAATTAATAAACATGGTTTTATGTATCATAATTGTATTTTTGTTTTACGCGACAGCTGTTTCGTCCTCATCAGGTGTCACAATAATTATTGTAACACCTGATGATGTCAACATAGGTTGACGAAATAGCTGTCGCGTAAAATAAAAATACAATTGTGAAAAATGAAAATTATTTAACAGTTTATAAATAATAATTCTCAATAATTTTTGGGTTATACTGATTTGTATTTTTTGTGGATACATATTTGATCTATTCAAATGGTTAAGTTAATAAGATTTCAAATTTCTACTTTGCGACAACCAGAATTGTTTGTGCACTGCTTCCTAATTTTATTTTATGTTCCAATTTCAAAAGATTAGATCATCAGATGAAATTTTAAGTATTTAAATTTGTGCAACGTTAACATCGAAGTAGCATTTTTAAATCTTTGATAATTTGGTTTTGCCTGCAAAAGATGGGATTTTGTGCAAGGCAACACTTTCCTGGCTTTGCTTTTATATCTCTCGATTTGTAATAGAAAATGCAATCAACTCCTTTTCTACCCAATTAGCGCACAAAATACTTATTTCGTTGCAACGTTTTTTTTTTGTAATGAGATATACTGTACATTTTTTTTACAGTTTCACATTTATGCTTTAATAATTTTTAAAAAACTGCTCGGTTTGAAAGATACTCTTTTCACTAAGTGAAATCCGTCCGTCTATAGGGGTATCTTTGTGTAAGTGTAGGTAATTTATTTATTGTACGGTAACATACAGTGATTGTGAGTACAAATGCAAATGAAGAAACTAACAGTTAAATAAAGACAAGGTTACCCGCCGCTTGCCCGAAACTGTTATAGGACGCAGCGGCGCCCCTTCGTCAGCTTCACTCAAATAATCCCTAGACCCGCCCCCCATCCACGCAGGACTTACATTAGCTGGAGAATGCACCATTTCAGAAGAAAAAAAAATGGCAAAAGGGTATCTTGGCCACATTTAATCCAGTTTAATTTCAATCCACTTCTATGTCCCAATCTAACAAAACAAAGCAAAATATGGTACATAATTTTATGGCCTATTATAAAATTGTGACAGAGTGTGGGATGTGAGAAAAAACTTGGAATGATGAAAGAAATTAAGAAATCTTAAGTAAATAAAGAAAACAGTCATGGAAACTAGGGACGGGAACACAGGGAACCTAACATTTTAATGTGTATAATTTAAAAAGAAAATTGATCTAAGAGGAAAGAACGGTTGGAAACGTTTGAGATGTGGATATACAGCAGAATGTTCCATATACCGTGGACTGATAGAGTCAGTAATACAGACTACTACAGAGAGCCAGAGCCAATATACAGCTGTTGTCGAGTGTGAAAATTAGAAAGGTCTCACATTTGGGTCATGTGCTAAGGAGAGAAAAATACCATCTCCTTCGACTGATATTAATGGGTAAAGTGGAGGGACGTCGGGGAGATGGTAGAAGGCAGCTGTCCTGGCTGCGGAACATCAAAGAGTGGACAGGAATAACAAGAGTTCAGAACCTGTTCCAAGTGGCGCAGGATAGAGATGCCTTTACTGACACGGCACCGAAAGAAGAAGGAGAAGAATTCTTTAAAAAAATGCAGTGCCTAGTTTTAGTTAACGCACTGTCACTCACGCTATTGCAAAGACTTACGATAGCCGGACAGACTCTTCTCTGGGATATTGTTATTTTTCTAAAGCGCGATTTGAAGAGGTTAATGGCGACGATCATTGTAATGAACACTCGGCGTTATCTCGATAGGCCGAAGGAAACTTAACACTGTTCTTTATCGCCAGACAACCGGGCTTAATGCGACCCGGTAAGGCCCGTAAATTATCTTTAATTGCCAGCCTTATAGTTATAGGCCGCTCGAGAAAATTCTGATCAGACTCACCGTATTAGTCCTCCGTCGCTTACGAAAATTTCCATTAGGCCGCTCTCACACCAGAGCAACAAGGCAACGCACTCTCTGTTGTTCTTTACTTTATATTTTTACTGGAAAATTATCTAACTAAACTAACTTACTAACCATCACGCCGTCTATGCAGAAAGAATGGAACGCCACACTATTCTTTTCTGACATACTTCTCTCGATTCCTTTACATTCATACACTTGTTATGCACGCACGTCGATTTCTCCGACTCCTCACGTGACCGACATTTAATATTTGATTGACTTGATCGTGACACGTTTTCCTCGGCCTTCCTCTATTTCTAGCTCCGTTCTCGCCGTTTACATATACCTTCTTCACTATTCTGTCTTCACTCGTTCTTTCCATGTGTCCAAACCATCTTAACGATCCTTTCATTATTTTGTTCATAACACTTTCATTCGCACCGCATTCACTTCTTATACTTGCATTTGACACTCTGTCATATACAGATTCACCACTTGTATTCATGCTCACTTGTACAGGGTTTGTAGTTCTTCAGTCATGGTTCGGACATGTCCATCCTTTGGACACGTCCAGACTCCCCTATATCGCCCTACATAATCAGCTTCACGGATTTAATACTTTATCATATAAGATTTTCACACATTCGTCTTGGGGATCTCATTTCTACTGCATTTATTTTACTTTCATCCTTCTTTTGCCAGTTCCATGCTTCACTTCCATACATAAGGGTTAGCACAATAACACCATTGTGCAATGTTTTCAAAAAGTTATTCAAATTAATATATGTTTTTATTTGCATAATTAATTTACTAACTAAATAACCATCACTCCGTTTCCCCGGAAGGGTAGAAGGAGAGGATTTCTTGACATACCTCTAGATTTTTCTACATTCATAGATCGTAATATCCACTGCCTCTTAGTATTTGATTAATTTGGTCATGCCATACTTTCCTTGGTCTTTCACGGGTTCTTTTTCACACACTTCTTGTTTACAACATTTTAACCATGCTTCTCTCGTCCATGTGTCCAAACCATCTGAGGGATCCTTTTTTAATTTTACTTATGATCCAATCATCTGCTTCCTTATTTCGTCGTTTGGTGTTCTATCATATATCGTTTTCTCGGACATTCATCTCAGTGACGGTATTTTATTTACGGTTAAGGAATTTTTTGCATAAGATTTTTGGAATCCGAAAAATGTAATATTAACTATCTTACTAACTAACTAACTAACCATCACGCCGTCTCCCCGAAGGGGTAGGTAGAAAGAATGGACTGCCACACTTTTCTTTCCTGACTTTTTTCTCTCGATTCCTCAACATTCATGCATCGTGTCATGCACGCGCGTCGATTTCTCTGATTCCTCACATGGCCGACATTCAATATTTGATTTATTTGATCGTGCCACGTTTTCCTCGGTCTTTCTCTATTTCTGGTTCCATTTACATCATTAACATATAATTTTTTACCATTCTTTCTTCATTCATTCGTTCCATATGTCTAAACCATCTTAACGATCGTTTCATTATTTTGTTCATGACACCATCATTCGCACCGCATTCACTTCTTATATTTTCATTCGACACTCTATCATACACAGAGTATCCACACATTCGTCTAAGAGATCTCATTTCTACTGCATTAATTCTACTTTCATCCTTCTCTTGCCAGTTCCATGCTTCGCTTCCATACATGAGGGTCCATACAAGTTCGTTATATCTAAATTCGTGTCATACATATATTTTAATGAACATGTAAGGATACGCCCGTCATTATTAAGCCGCTATCGCCCAATGTGTAGTCGGCTTTAGCAGAGTTTCCATTACCAACATGTGGCATAAGCACGCTGGACTCGCCCTCCACGTCCCGCCCTTCCGTGGGGTTGATTCAGCCATTCCGTGTCTTGAATATGCCGCCCGAATTAATTTACAAACATTTAAATAACATTGATGACCGCTGTAATTTTTCTTTATTTTCTTTCTTCGTGGTAAGCATTTCACCTCGCAGGGATATTCTGGATTTTCGCCAAAAATTCAAAAGGCGATTAGGAAAGAAGAGGCCATTATACGAACCACATCGACTTTATATTCCTAACGCCTGTCAATTAGTTCGTCATTACTTTTATTTTTGTTTAGTTTCAGTTTATTATAGAACAGTCATTATAAACAATAAAAAAAGCTCCATTATGTAAAGAAAATTGGACTAATATTAGGTGTATAACTTTGCTTCAGCCGTTTTTTCCGAAATTCGAGACTTTATCGTAAAAAACTGGTTATACATTTATGATTCAAAGTATTGTCCAGAAATAGTATCTAAAATAAATTACAATTCTTAAACAAACTGAATTTTGATTACTACAAATGGGGAATGAGTCAGGTCGATAAAAAAAACATTTTATTCATTTTTCAACGCGGTCACACTTACAAATTAATATTAAATCAATCTCTATCACACTCTCTCTATAAATTATTATGGACTTATATATTTTTAATAGTATTCCTAGATAAATCAATCACAATATTTATTAATTATAAGTCAGCATAGATAAAATACAAATAAAACTTAAAGAAAAAAAAAGTATTATGGACACACTTCTTCAGATATTTTTTTTAAACCACATTTATTTTTTTACACTAAAGGAAAATTTATAATAGTAAACACGATTGTTGAGTGGTTTTACTTGGATTTAATTTATATATAATATATAGTAAAGTATGAAAAAATCAACCTTTAAATCATTAATTAATGTGAATGAAAACATTTGTATATCTTTTTTTTATATTCTATGGGAATAACATGTTTTGCCTGTTTAAAGTATTATCAAATGTCATTTGATAATGCGTTAGAGAGTCGAAACATGTCATTCACATAGAAAGTAATAAAACTCCTAAAAAACAGACGTTTTCATTCTTATTCATTATTTAATATTGAGTTTTACATCATCGTTGAAGATACAGTAAATAACCTTTAAGTCTGTGTAAAAATAACGAAAGACCTTTTTTATAGTTTCTTGAATAATAATGTGAAACTCGAATGTTATAAAACTCCTAAAAAACAGACGTTTTCATTCTTATTAATTATTTTTATATTGAATTTTACATCATTGTTAGAGAAACGATAAATAACCTTTAAGTCTGTGTAAAAATAACGAAAGACCTTATTTATAGTTTCTTCAATAATGATGAATCTAACTAAACAAAGATATTACAAGAGATGGGAGAGTGGAGAGGGATATTGAAAGAAGGGTTGGGGCAGGCAACAAAGTGAATGGTGCACTTAAAGTTGTCATCGCAAACAAAAACCTATCTAAAAAAGCTAGAATGGCAGTGCACAATGGTGTTCTTCTACCGACCCTTATGTATGGAAGCGAAGCATGGAACTGGCAAAGGAAGGATGAAAGTAGAATAAATGCAGTAAAAATGAGATCTCTTAGACGAATGTGTGAATACTCTGTGTATGATAGAGTGTCGAATGAAAATATAAGAAGTGAATGCGGTGCGAATGATAGTGTCATGAACAAAATAATGAAAGGATCATTAAGATGGTTTGGACATATGGAAATAATGAATGAAGAAAGAATGTTAAAAAAATTATATGTTAATGATGTAAATGGTACCAGAAATAGAGTAAGACCGAGGAAAACGTGGCACGATCAAATAAATCAAATATTGAATGTCGGCCATGTGAGGAGTCAGAGAAATCGACGCGCGTGCATGACACGATGTATGAATGTTGAGGAAGCGAGAGAAATATGTCAGGAAAGAAAGGTGTGGCAGTCCATTCTTTCTGCCTACCCCTTCGGGGAGACGGCGTGATGGTTAGTTAGTTTATTAGTTTGAATAATAATGGGAAATATTATAATAAATCATTAATAAGAAGTTTTATATAGTTTATGGTGATGAAATGGTTCACCTTCTTGGAGTATTATCAAATGTTTTTCCGTTGTTCACATTTATAATACTTTACAAATATGACACTTTTCATTCCCATAAACTGTAATATTAATTCTAAACAGATGTTTTAATTTGTATTTATTTAGTATTTATATACAATATTTTGTTTAACCCCATCTCATTCAGTCAACACAGACAATGAGTTGGGATAGCGCCAGGAAGAAGAAGAATAAGTTATTTGAACCCTGTATACAACTTATTAGATATTGATTCTCGTGACATGTGATTTTTATTGTGTGAGCGTACAGCAATACGCTTTTAACCCTACTGTCAAATATTTGGAGATTTAGATTATTAATTTTAAAAAACGATACGTGTAACCTAAATTAAATAAACACAAAAGTCCGGATCGTCCATGTCAACATGTGCAACATCGAAAAAAACATAATGTGTTATTACATTATGTGCTAAATTAAAAAACGGTGGATACGTGGAATATAAATTAAATAGACAATATGTGCACCATCTAAAAATAACATTTTGTGTTAAATTATTTTTATTTTGTTATTTTATTTTATATCATTGTATTTTATATTCTTTGTTTTAGATTTATTTTGTAGGTGTTGGACGATCGAAGTGTGCGCGGGAGATGCCTATTGGTGGCGATGAGGTTCGCAACCCATCACACCGCGTCTCCCGCGGGGCGAAAAGAGAAGGATGGAGTGCCGCATCAGTAAAAGTGTGACAGTCCATTCTTTCTGCCTACCCTTTCGGGGAGACGGCGTGATGGTTAGTTAGTTTTAGTCCAACTTTAATTTTTTATTTCAATCCCCAGTTTTGCTCCAAACGAACCAGCTTACCCTAAGAAAGCTCTTCTTGGAACGAATACGTTGTATTAATGTTAATTAAAATATAGAGGCTTTCAAGAATTAGAAGTACATTCATTGGTCGCAAATGAAATAGAAAAATATACGTAGCAAAAACAACTTGAATGTTTATTGTTTAACTTTCTTCAAATTTATTTTATTACTTATGTTTGACTTTCTTTTCATTACAGAGGGTTCATAGTACCATTAATGTTGGTTCAAGCTACAAATACATACATCGGTTTTTTTTTCATGTCTGTTAGGAGTAAAATTGTGCGGATGTTTTGATGGCTTCTAGACATTTTATACAAAGGGTTCTCGGACATTCCAAAAGGTTTTTCCCTATTACTTTTCATAGCGAAGATTTTATTGAATAAAAGTACGATATAAAAAAAATACTAGCATTGCAAAATAATTGCATCGTTATGTCAGATATTAAATACTTCGTACTTTGATAAAATAAAATACAAACACAGTTATAACAACAGATTTAAAATGAACTTATTAACTAACTATCACGCCCTCTCGCAAAGGTGTATGATGACCACCACACTGTTCTTTCCTGACATACTTATCTTGATTCCCCAACATTCATACATTTTGACATGCACGCGCTTATTGTATACAGATAGACAGGTAAAATTAAGATATTTTTCTTGTTATTATAATTATAAAACTCTGTTTATGGATCACAAATTTTTTTTTTTTAATTTTCGTGACAGCTGTTTCGTCAATCTATGTTGACATCATCATGTGTAAGAATAATTTATCAACTGTTTAAATTAAATTTTCATAATTTTACGAAGAAGAAAAAAATCGTGAAATTTTTATTTGAACAATTGATATATTATTGTAACACCTGATGATGTCAACACAGGTTGACGAAACAGCTGTCGACTAAATTTTAAAAATAAAAATAAAAATTGTGATACATAAAGAGAGTTTTATAATTTAACACTTAATAATGTTGAAGCATCACAGTGTTTCGGCCAAAACAATGGACAATTTAATATAGATTACCTGCATTATATTTAAATATTAGGGGTAACTATTATTGAAGGAGGATGTTAGAATTTTTTGTTTGAATATAACAGGTTGTTTGAACCCAATTACTTTGTAAAATTTGTTTTTAGGTATTAAATTGATTCTTATGGCATGTGATAGATAGCTAATAATTACCGATAGTATTACTAATGATAAATTTATATTAATGAGAAATATTTTTTTTCATCATTACTACTCGTAGATAGGCCGAATCACAGAACCATAATACTTATCGTAGATAGTTTTAATGGACGATAAAGTATTTATGTTTCATGCTTAATGTAATAAATTATTCCCTAACAACTCGCATTAGACTATTTTGGACTATTAAAGCAAAACTCAGCAAAAACACATACTGAAAAAAATGACAACACTTTATTTTGCACACATAAAACTTATTTTATATCTTCTTCTTCTTCTTCTTCTTCTTCTTCACTTTTGATAGACTCAGGAGTCTGTTATTTCAGGCGGGTCCTCTTGAGACGCTGAACTCCAGCTTTCTCTCCACCGTTTCGCGGGTCTTCCTGGTCGGCGTTGTCCGTTTGGCGTTCCATGGAGAGCTATGTATGGTATCCAATTTGAGCTCATTCTTTCACTTTCTCTTTTCTTTTTCTCTTTCTCTTTCTCTTTGAGCTCATTCATTCTCAGAAATATTCTTTCCACATGTTGATGCCAGTATCGCCGTCTTTGACGTCCCCATCTGACCACATATTCGACCTCGCAGATTTCTCGGATCGCTGTATTTCCAATTCGATCATGTAGGGTTTTGCCAGCTACAGCGCGGAATGTTTTCAACTCGGTTGTCCTGGGGATGCTCTTTGTCTTGACAGTGCCTGCCCTCGATTCAATGCCATATGTGAGGATTGGTCGCACACAGGTTTTATAAATGCGTACCTTGCGCAACTAATGAAAGAAAGGCAGGGAACTGGCAGAAAATAGATGAGAGAAGAAATGCGAAAATGAGTTTTATCAATTTTTTCCGTTTTTATAAAATATTAACATCAAAAATCATTAATTAGTGTCTTCATTTAACTTTAACATTATAAACTATTAAATTAAAAACTTTTTTTTTATGTAACACAATTGCATTTTCATTTTACGCGACAGCTGTTTCATCCACCTATGTTGACATTATCACGTGTTACAATAATATATATTATCGTAACACCTGATGATGTCAACATAGGTTGATGAAACAGCTGTCGCGTAAAATAAAAATACAATTGTGATACATAAAACTTTTTTTTTTAATTTAACAGTTTATAATTTTATACATAATTAAACCCTCACGTTTGGAAGCGAAGCATTGAACTGGCAGAAAAAGGATGAGAGCAGAAAAATGCGAAAATGAGTTATATCATTTTTTTTTTTTTTTTTAAATGAACACCAAAAAATCATTAATAACTATCTTTATTTAACTACTTTAAATTATTTTACAAGTCAAATAATAAAAAAGTACGAATAAAATTTTAATTATTTGAAAAAAAAAACTTTAAAATCACATTTATTCTCCGAGTAGGATCTTCAGCTTTCTCTTGAAATTATTTCTATCTGTTTACTATGAGACCTTTCCCAAAAACCACGTTTAGAAATATCCTCGTAGGCTTGACTGAAAATATTCGACAACGAAGTTTATTTGTTGACGATGTATTTTCTTGTCTTAATGGTAACAAGAGCTTGCGTTAAGTTTACTTGGTACTACCGCTCTTGGCGAGAACAACCTCGAAGACTCGGTTTTAATTAGAGACGCCCACGAATTCGTCGTCTAAGAGATTGAATTTGATGATTGGTGTAAAATGGGGTAACTTCGGGAGACGAAATTATAAAATTTAGTTTTTCGGTAAAGTTCAACCGGTATTCATATTGATATACCTGGAGAAATAAGCTGGGACTAAAAATATTATAATTTGCTTTTAACTAACTAACTACCCATCACGCCGTTTCCCTGGAAGGGTAGGCAGAGAGCAGAGACCACATGTGACTGCCTTTTAATATTTAAATAATTTGATCATGCCATGTTTTCCTTGGTCTTCCACGGCTTTTCTTTCCACTTGTATACAACATTCTTACCACTCTTCTATCGTTCGTTCGTCTCATATGTCTAAACCATTTAAGAGATCCTTTTTTAATTTTACTAAGGATGCAATCATTTCTTCCATATTTCATCGTTCGGTATTCTATGATATATACGAGTAGTATTTTCGCACATTCTTCACAGTGTTCTCGTTTTTATGGGAAAACGGCGTGATGGTTAGTTAGTTAGATTTCTTTCAGTCAAAGTTACTCTGTTTTACACTTGCCCGAAAGACCTTTACCAAAGTTCGCAGGCCTCGGCAGTACAGAGTTAACTTAACCCGCAATCCTCTACTGTTGGGATCTAGAACAAAATTAGAATACACATCCAATATAAAGTCGAAAGATTTTAGATAAGTTTTCTTTACCTTTCCGCCCACACATACTCATTGCAATTGGACTAGATTTAAACAAGAGCGTATGGGTGAAATTCTTCGACTGGAAAAATTTGATTAAAATTTAATTAAACATGTCAGTTTGAAACTTAAATAATGTTTCTTGATTTGGTATTTTTAGATTACACTTAATTTAAGTAGGAATGATATAATATAAGATTGGTTTCAAAGAAATTTATTTAGACATTTTATACAAAGGGATTATTGTAATTTAAGACGTTGAAATAATGAAATTTGAAATATTTTCATTATGTCTCCCTAATTCTAATGAAAATTCTAAGAAATTTTCAGTAAGAAAACAATTTTGTTCTTAGACGTAAAAAAAAATTTTTCTTCCAAGAATATTTTGTTATGAAAGGTATCTTAATAGATTTTTTATAGCTGACCTAAACTTGGCTAATTAGCTTACTTGCTCAAGTTTGTGGTGTATATATTGAGAATAATTAAGCATACATGTAATAATTTTTCTGATCTCATTACTATTTCTGATTATATATGCTATATTATTGCCAATTATAAATTGATTATTGAAACCACTTGACATCTCCGTAACGTGTTCCTTTGAGCATTATAAAAAAAATACGAATTTTATATCATATATACAGCCACTTAACGATTTCAATTCAAAACAGCTGTACAAGAACTCATCTTCATCTCATTTTATAGCCTTGGTCTTTTCGATAAAATAGACTCATAACAAGGATCTAAATCATTGGTATTAGAATTCATTTTACAATCTTTAATGTGAGCAGAAAAGAGCTCTTTCTTATATAGAAGGAACCTGATCATGTCTATCCCTCTATCTTTTTGGTGATCTTCTGGGGGGAAGGTAGTCAACAGGAATCTGATGCATCACAACTTGTGAGATTCTGGAGGAATCAACCTTCTACATGTGCGTATTCCAGTGTTTTCTGCATTGTCTGCACTATCTGCAGATTTCGCGGAAAGCCGTGTTCCTCCCCCTTTCGCGAAGAGTCTTGCCAAATATTCTTAACGTCCGCATCTCAGCCACACGCAAATTAGTCTTCGTTCTTGTGGTATCCGATCTGATATCAATGTCATATGTCAATATAGACCTTACGCAGATCTTCATATTTTGATTTTACTGTCAGTTCTCATTTATTTATTTATTTTTCAATGTGATCTCTTTGAGACAACATTATATCAATACAGTATTTCTTCCAGATATTAAATCACATTGATAATTGTTCGCCTGACATCATCCACTGGGTGGCGACCCTAAAATGGCAAGCAATTGGCAGGTCACGTAGCCAGAAGCTCAGACGAAAAGTGGACAAGAAGACTGCTGACTTGGAGATCGTGGACAATAAAGAGAAGTGCAGGGCTGCAACTACGGTGGAAGGATGATCTGAACAGACACGTCGGAATAACCTGGATGCGGTCTGCGCAGGACAGAGTGACATGGAAGCGAATAGAAGAGGCCTTTGTCCAGGAGTGGACGGGAAAAGGCATCGGGAAGAATAAGAAGAAGATGAAGAAGATTAATGTTTTGCACTTAGCCTCTTGTCGTAGCAAGACGTATACACCCATCAACTCTTGGGGCATACAAAATATTTGATTAAAATTTCATTATTTTGTTTAGTTTTGTAAATGTTCACCGGCCGCCTTTTGGTCGCCGATGTCCTATTGCAGCACTTTCGCCTTCTTGGTTTATAGCTCACGCCCGCCGTCCTCGGAGATTCTCCCATTTTACGGACTGCGTAAAACGATTCTCCTGTTTCCCGAGTCATATCTCCAGATCAACTTCAGCGGCTGGGGTACGTGCCTTCTCCACAGGCGACTCAAAACACTTTCTTTAGCAATTTCACAATAGCATTATACTGCGAGCGCCATGATCGATTTACAGCGAAAGTTCACAGTATAAATATAATTATTATTACTTATTGTTTCTGGAACAATGAAAAACTCCAACTAAACTCCATATTAAATCCTTATAACGAATAAAACGTGCGTTTTTTAGAAGTTTTATTGTATTTTATAGAAATGTTATGATTACTAAGGCATAAAAACAATTAATAATGCTTTTACTTTTTAAAAAAATACAATTAAATTTCGAGGCGTTTTCATCCGTGATCATTATTCCCATCGAGCACCACCTTTTTACAGAAAAAAATTACAGTTAAAATATAATTATTATTAATACGAATGAAAACGTCAGTTCTCTAGAAGTTTTATTATATTTTATGGGAATGACATGTTTCGCCCTTCTAAGGCATTATCAAATGTTTGAAAATGATAAACATTGATAAACATTTGATAATGCCTTAGAAGGGCGAAACATGTCACTCCCATAAAATATAATAAAACTTCTAGAAAACTGGCGTTTTCATTCGTATTAATTATTTAATATGGAGTTTTACATCATTGTTGAAGAAACAATAAATAAAATAATTATTATTAGTTATTTTTAAACTGATGTTAAACTCCACATTAAATAAGCAATACGAATGACAACGGCTGTTTTCAAAAACATTTGAAAATACCTGAATTAATAGAAAAGCGAAACAAGTCATTTCCAAAAGTTATAATAAAATTTCTATAAAACAGACGTTTTCATTCGCATTAATTTAATAATTATTATTATTATAATTATTAATATACTTTGTTGAATTACCCCTTAGATCAGAGCGCGAGCTAAATCGATGTAAAGGGTATGAAAAAAGAACCATCTCGCCGTCGAACACAAGGGGTAGGTAGAAAGAATGGATCGCCACACCGTTCCTGTCGTGTCATGAATGCACGTCGATTTCTCCAATTCCTCAAGTAGCCGACATTTAATATTTGATTGATTTGATCGATCAACGTTTTCCTCGATTTCTTGTTCCTTTTACATCGTAAGAATATAATTTTTTCTCCGTTATTTCCACAATAATTATTTTAATATGTCCAGACCATCTTAAAAATCCTTCATCATTTTTTTCATATCACTTTCATTCGCATTGTATTTAATTCTTTTATTAGCATTTCATACTCTAAAATATACATATAATATTTGGCGCACATTTCATTTTTATTGCATCAAGAGAAATTAAGTATATATTTCGATTATTTGAAAAAGGGTTTTATCTTAAACAAGCGACCAAGCGAACTTTGTACCGCCTCAGAATCAATAAATGTTGTGTTAACTTATAAGTTCAATAAAATTCCGTTTTTTTATTATGTTAAATGAATTAAGTTCAATAAATGTAAAAAAATTTAAATGAAAAGCTTTCCATTCAAAATGTATGAGAAAATGAATTTTCTAGTTTCTAATTGAAAATAGTTATTCTGTAATTCGATCTATAGGCGGAGACAAACCCAACAAATCGAATATCATCAAAATCGGTCTAGCCGTTCTTGAGTTATAAATGGTGTAACTAACACGACTTTGTTTTATATATTGTATACGAGTATAGATATGATATGTAGTGAATCGATATTATTAGTAAATAAATGTAATTTCACGTGTTTTGTCAGGTAGAATTTCTCATCAAGGTGCGGAAATCTTTTCGTAGTAGATAAAGTTTTAGTGGTTGCAATTTCGTAAGGAACGGAGGATTTCGGGGGCAAGTTTTATGGCCATCCCTCGCAAAGGGTAGGTTGAAATAGTATACAACATACGGGAACACCAAATGAAGTACGCGGGTATACAGAGTAGCACCCACTCTACTAAGAATCAAGAAAGAATAAAACAAAAATTCTACCCTTGTTCTCAAAAGATTATAAAAAATATATTGAAAGCAAGTAAGCGGACATAAGGATGTCCGAATTTTTATTTGTATTGTATACAAGACGGCCTTCGCGAAAGAGTGGCGTTGTTTTAAATTCTTATTCTTCTTCTTCCTCAGCCTATTCCCGTCCACTCGTAGAAAAAGGCCTCCTCCATTCACTTACATGTCTCTATGTCCTGTGCAGACAGCATGCAGGTTATTCCGACGTGTCTGTTCAGATCACCCTTTCACCGTTGTTGTGGTCGCTCTGCACTTCTCTTTGCAGTCCACGGTCTCCAAGTCAGTAGTCTTCTTGTCCACTTCTCATCTGAGCTTCTGTCTATTATTAGGCACATATTATTACCATATTTATATTCTAAAAAATATTATATCATTGAATTGAAAAAATGCGTGCATGACACGATACATTAATTTTGAGGAATCGAAATAAATATGTCATTAAAGAACAGTTAGTGATCAAATCTTTTTACATATTCTTTTGGAGAGACGGCATGGTGTAATAAATTATTAAATTAATTTTTTTTTCGCAATTAACTTTACTGTCCTTTTCAATTTACATATTTTTTTTAAATAAAAACATTTTCAGCTACATAGGTAACAATACCGGATGTTTAATATAAAAATGTATGTACATAATATATTGTACTAGAACCAACATTCCGCGTTCGTCCAACGAACTGGGAAGTATTTTATTCGCCACCCGTCACATGCTCCTTCCACAGGGTGAACAATTAGTTCAGGGCGGACAGACAGCCAATCGATATTCAAATAACCCACCCTGTACTCTGTTCTTATGGCCACCTCTGTTGACGGGTTATCAACGGTTTTAATCAACTCTTTTATTAATTGCACAAAAAATCTTTTGTGTGGGCCCGTATTAATTATTGGCGTCAAGGATGTTCATAAAATCAAAAAATAATATAAAAATTTATTTATTTACTTTTGGCACTTAATAAGCACCGGCTGTCAAAATACCTATTTTTATAGCTATTCAATTTTCAGATTATTTTAATATTGGAATAATGTTTCTAATATAGAGTGAGGAAATTTTGGCTCATAAAAATCAATTAAATATTAAATTTCGGCCACGTGAGGTGTCGGAGAAATCGACGTTGGTTCATGACACGATGTATGAATGTCGAGGAAGCGAAGAAAGTATGTTGTTATAGTTAATGATTGGTTATCAACAGGAAAATAAAATACTTTATTCAAAACAATTCTAATGCATAAACATGTCTAACCAAGCGTATCTAGAAGATTTATTATGTTATGCGAATGACATTTTTCGCTTTCCTAAAGCATTATCAAATGTGCATGTTTGATAAAGACATTTGATAATGCCTTAGAACGGCAAAACATGTCATTCCCATAAACTGTAAATCAATTTAATGAAAAACTCGTAATCCTTGGACCGGAATATTATACACATATTTCATTTGTGCCATCTCATATAATAATCAGCGATTTCGTCTTCTTAATTGCAAATGAATATTATTTTGAGTTCCGCGCTAATTTGTCAACCCTGGGCCCCGAAAGCCTCGACCACCGTTGTACCGCCTTACACCCCAACAACCCCCGAGGGGAAAGAGGTGGGACACTTTTTAACAGCTCTAATAATATCTCATCTCTTCACAGATGAGTGGCTGCGGTACTAGCTACGAGTGGGGTGGAATATTTGTATGTAAAAATGTATAGATGGATGTCTGAGGAGTTAAGGAGGAACTTCTGGTAGACTTATCCATAAAACCCGCATAATAACTATGTGAATTTGGGATTTTAAATAGATGGAATACGTTTATCTTATTTATGTTTAAAGTAAAAATATTTCATCTTTATTACAATAATTTTGTTGTTTGTTTTGTGTAATCTTCGTCAAAAAAATATGTTTACTATTGATTTCTTTAATTTTTATTATATTTTATGGAGTGACATGGTTTGTTTAGTTAGAGCATTATAAAATGTAAAGTTTTTTTAATTGTTTTCGAAAAAAAAATTTAACACTACATTCACTTGCTGTATTCATTTTTTTAAATTATTATTACAAGTTTATTATAAAATTAAAAAAATTGTATCATTGTTTTTTTATTACACATTAATTCTATAAAATCATTTTAAAATAACCATTATATTTAAATAAATTCTAATTTTCGTAAAGAATATCACAACCAGATGTTAATCATAAAATTAAATTATTTAATTAATTAGGAAGAAAATGTATGTGTCTTTGGGTATTTTTTATGTGAGTTTTGCATCTTTTTTCAATTAACAATGAATATTTATAATTTTAAATAAAATACACAGCGTTAATAAAATAATAAAAAGGTCATTAAGATGCTTTGGATATAAGACCCGAAAGACGTGGCATGATTAAATCCTTCAAATATTAAATGAAGGCCAAGTGAGAAGTTGTAGAAATCGACGAGCGTTCATGAAAAAATATATGAATGTTTAGTAACGAGAGAAGTATGTTTTTGTGGAAAGAACAGTCTGGCGGTCCGTTATTTCTGCCTACCTTCGGAGAGACGGCGTGATGGTTAATTTATTAAATCAATTTTACAGTTATGCCTAAAAATTACGTCGAGGTTTTTAAGAATTAGGTACATTTAAAGAACTGTCGATAAAACGAAAGTTAAATACTCTTGACACCGTCTTATTTAGGTAGATCCATTCCAGGAGCCTTCATAAAGCCGTGCTGTATACCTATAATCAGGGTACCGCCTGCAAAAGTTACTTTAAGAAAACTTTCTCAATTTAAGGGGACTCGCCCAAGACCAAATGATAAGTGGTCCCGCCCTGACAGAGATGGATTTTACAAATTCAATTATTTGATGTATCTACGCAGCATCTGCCGAATTACAGTTTTCCTACAGAGTAGCCAACGTCTTGTGAGAAAATATTGAACTGAGAACACACTCAAATTATTATAATAATTTCATAAAATAATAATGATTCTATAATTATAATAATGAGTTTCCAAATTTAAACAAAACTTTAAAATATTCAAATAAAATTTTGAAATACAATATTAGTATTTTACAAAATGTATATCATTGATCACATTAATATTTCGGTTTGTTCTTGTCCATCCTCGGTGTAAACAATTTTAACACTGAAGAAGAAGGGAAACCATCAGCTAAAGAAAATATTATATAAATAAATATTAGTTCGACAAAAAACCAAGGTGACTTAGGTGACTTTGATGATGGGCGGGCTGAAGTGGCGATGGGCTGTCCATATCTCATATCCATAGCTCCTGTCCCTGGCCATCTCTCTTCATTCTCCAGGTCTATCAAATTTCTCCCAGTTCTCATCCACGCAGTCCGCCCATCTATTTCTTTGTCTCTCTACCCTCTGGTATTCTACCCATACAGCCAGCCCGCCACAGGCGTTGAGATTTACAGATTCTCACCATTGTTCCCTGTTTAATTAGTACTTCAAGGTAAAGATTTATTTTGATTTGGTAAGTCCCTTCTTTCAGCGTGGGTCCAAAAAAATTCTCAGAATCTTCCTCTCAATAATTGATAGCATGCTTTCTTCTCTCTGCTTGTAAATATTACTATTTAATATAAATGAATACGCAAAGTTTCTGTTTATTTTATGCGAAGTGTAATATTTTACCTTGATATGGAATTAAAATTTCGAAACATTTGATATTGCCCTGGCAAGTCAAAACGCGTCACTCTCGTAAAGTATTATAAATATCTTCTATATTCGCCGTACTTTGTGTTGTAGATGTTTTATATTTTTTATTTTTATATACTTTGTATCCAACACTCACCTAATTAACAAATTAAAATTTAATATCAAACATGTTTTGGACTACCCAGTCCTTCCTCAGTGATATTATATAAAACTGACCATATTTGTAAACAATTTTATAATATTTAAAATATCTATATAATATCACTGAGGAAGGACCGTGTGTATAAAAATATAAAAAAATATAAAAAGAATAAGAAAAATATATTATGAATCATCTTAAACGTTTAAATAATAATTTGTTTTCTTAATATGAAGTTTTATATAGATAAATACCCGCGTGCCCTGAGTCAGAAAGCTATAAGAATTTTGTAATACTTTAAGTCAACAAGATGGCGTCCAAAAACGCCGCGAAATGGCATCCAATCACCTTCGAGGTGCCCAGGGTGTATAAAAGTGACTCAGTATCTGAAAGCGCTAGTCGTTAATCCCGAGATATGACTCGATACACTTCACTCGAAGCGTTTACTTTTATGGTCAACATTTTTCCCGAGTTCAAATTTAAATTTTGTGCTTACCCCTTTTACGGGGAGAGTAAAACTCTCCAAACATCATCTATTTGCTCGATTTAACGGGCCAAACGCACGGATGACTCTCTTTTACGGCCTCCAGGAGGAAAAAACGTTCGGGACATGTCCATGAGAGAAGATAAGACGTCCTTATCACTTCAGACGCCAGTCCTTAAACCAGCGACGTGTCGTGATGTGCAAAGTTTATCGATTAATTTAAACACAATGGAAACATATATTTTCTTTTCTTTTTCGTACTTTCTTTTTTATTACTTTGTATACAACATTTACCTTTAAAAATATATATTACATATCAGACAGGTTTCGATTATTATTATGTTTCAATTATTATTACATGTAGGTATTCATAATATTTGTTATAACAAAAGCATATTCGTTCCAAAATAAATCTTAATAACATCTGTCAAAACTGATCATATTTGTTAACAATTTTATAATATTTTAAATATCTTTATAATATCACTGAGGAAGGACCGAGTTGTCCGAAACACGTCTGATATTTAGTATTTTTCTTTATGTTTAGTGTTGTATACAAAGTATATAAAAAAAAAAAAATAAAACCTCTACAACACAAAGTATGGCGAATATAGAAGACATCTTTTTTATTTTATTTCAAATATATTTGTTAATATCGCGCATGACTTTAATTTCCCGCAATATCTGGTTTTATCTCGTGTGACACTCTACTTATCGTTGCCGTACTGAAAATATCGTATTATTTTCTGTCTTGCCTATTTATTTATTTGGAACATTTTTTTTACGTTAAAACGCCTACACGATAATTTTTTTTTTTCAATTATTATCCTTTTTTACTTTTAGCTTATTGTCTAGTACCATTCACATTTTTACCGTATAATAAAAAAACACATGATTACAATAACATATGATTACTCTAGCATTTTTTCTGCGTGATTGTATACATGACATTGACATAATTTTTCTTTATATAATAATAAATAAATAAAGTTTTTATCGGTAAAAACTTAAATTTTCTCCAAGAAAAAAATCAAATAATTTGTCCTGTAGAGCATCTAGTGATTTGTTGATAAACAGTTTTAATAACCAAAATCGATTTGAAAAAATACATTTGAATTGAAATAATTTTGAATATTTATTTCTATATTTGAAACTTAATTTTTATTTTGGGTGAAGGAACACCTCAGATGTCTGAATAGTAACGGTTTTTCAGTAAAGCCCTTAACAATAATCTACCCTTAATTCATTCTCACATTAATCTTTCCCACTGCCCCATTTTAGCCATGTTCCCCATTGTAAATAAATTTAAATATGCCCAAAACTAACTAACTAACTAACCATCACGCCGTCTCCCGAAAGGGTAGGCAGAAAGAATGGACTGCCACATTTTAACCGATGCGGCACTCCATCCTTCTCTTTTCGCCCCGCGGGAGACGCGGTGTGATGGGTTGCGAACCTCATCGACACCAATAGGCATCTCTCGCGCACACTTCGGTAGTCCAACATCCTCAAAAAAAGAATATAAAATACAACAATATAAAATAAAATAACAAAATAAAAATAATTTAGCGCAAAATGTTCTTAATAAATAAATATGCCCATAAAAATAAAAAATAAAAATTGAACTCTCCTGTCCGCCACTAAAATCTTAATTAGAAATTCTCCATATTTTTTCCCTCATGAACATGACTCACCGTTCTAACATCCTATTTGTCCTCGCGCATAAAAGTGACTCCTAACCCTCTCCGTTTTATATTTCTTTCCTTACACATTAAAGTTCTCCTACCCCTCTTTCTCCCCTCCATTTTGTATTTCTTCTTTCATATGTTGTTCTCTGATTTTATGTTTGGTTTATTCTCTCACCCTGTCGAAACTCCAGCGGGTTGGTCAACAAATAAAATAGTTTACATACCGGTTGGTCAACATATAAAATAGTTTAGATACAAATATTAAAAGTGTATTATTGTTTTATTTTTAATTATTTATTTATATTTAAGATCACGTGAACAATAATAAAGTGTTTCGGCTGAATGCGAACGATGCGCCACTGTTTTTTTCCGTAGCAAGTACCAGAACGTGAAGAATGAAAAAACGGATTAGGACCTACGTGCCAAGGATTCCAATTAATTATTCCCGGGACTAATGAATTAACAAAATATACCCATCTGGCAACAACTTGGCGTTGACAGAGTTTATTGTTTCCTCGGTTCTCCTCTGTTTTAAAGTGCTCTTCAGGCTTGGCAAAAGAAACCTTGGCTTGAATAAGATCTCGTTGAATCGTCGTTTGTATAGTTAACAAATGGTCTGTTTTTGGAAGAATAATATTTACTTTACTTCAAACGCAGAAATATTAAATAGAATTTAATTTTCATATCAATACGAATTAAAACATCTGTTTTTTTTTAATTATATTTAATGGGTATGACATATTAATACTCCTTGCATAGGCATTATCAAATATAACATCTTATTATTCTTCTTTCTAACTTTGTCCCATTTACTGTTTTTTCTTGTATGGCGTCTACAGGGCTGTTTGTCATAGGTGGCATCTAGTAGGTTCTGGAATTTCACTTAATATAATATATACAATATTTTTTTTAATATTTATCTCATTTTTAATTTTAGATAAACTTAAGGCGTTAATACTGTAGAATTCCGTAATGCTGATTATTTTATGAATTAAACCAATGTTCTTTTTCACTTTTCAGTTATTTTCTCGACATGTTTCGAAGAATGATATAAATTTTATATCATTCTCCCGATAAAGAGCGAATAAGCATTTTATTTTATATATAATAATTAGAATCATTAGTCACCTTGAAATATGTAAAATCATTTGTTAACAATTTGTAAGAAGATGTTTTTCTTAGAAACACTTCATTTCATCCTACCTCAAATAACTTATTTATATAATATCATTAAGTATCCCCTAACTACGTAAACATTGTCATAAAATTTCCTAACGAGTTCCAAGAAACACTTTCTAATATTTCTGGACCTACCCAAATAATTCTTTGTTAAAAATGTATAAAGTCACATCAATTTTCGGCAATTACCATATTCTGCTCCATTTACTAGTGTATATAAACTGCAACGAGTAAAAGTTTCGTCACATTTGATAATACCTTAGAAGGGCGAAACATGTCATTTCCATAAAATATAATAAATGTTCTTGAAAACTGACGTTTTATTATTAATTATTGTATAAGTATTCGATTGCGATTCGAACATGTGGAGAAAAATAAACTCAAAAGTGGAAAAAAATAAATTCATGTATCTCATAGTTTAAAAAGAACATCTACTATAAAATTTCAAATAACAGAATTATTTTTTTTAAATATGTTTTATTATATTTTCTTATTAATATATTTAACGATTAATATAATTGCGATTCGTTTTTAGTGTACACAGAGGTCCATGGAAAGACTTGGTGAGCTTGCGTGACCGCATAAAGAATGAAGAAATCAGACGCCGCACCAGGGTTGCTGACGTCATGGACCGAGTGATAAATGGGCTGGACTGGCAGTGTGGCAACAGATGGGCACCCAGGATACTCAGTTAGAGACCATGGGCAAATAGGCGAAGTGTCGGAAGGTCACCAATGAGATGGACCGATGATATTGTCAAAAGGGTTGGAAAATCTTGGATACAAAGGGGGCAGGATAGAGACGAGTGGAGGAAATTGGAAGAGGCCTTTATCCAGCAGTGGAGGGAAGAAGACTAGCAAAGAAAAAGAAGAATAAGGTTAGTTTTTAGCCATATCAAAGATAAATTTTGCTTATATTCACATTCTAACCATCAGCTGAACAATTTTCCAGCCCATTCAAGTCATTTACCCCCTTCAACTAAGAACTAAGAGGTTCTGCTTACTCTGCACTGTTTAGTGGCGCGGTAGAGTAACGCTCGCTAAAATTATTCAACCGCGAAGTGAGACCCAAACAATTTTTCGAGTATCCCTCGCGACTTATTGAGCCGTACTCGAGTGTTATTTGAGCATGCCGCCCTCGAGCTACGAGTAAATGCGTGAATGGGGAATAGTACTAGGCAAGGTTGCTGAGTGCTGTTCGCGGTAATGAAATTTCATAGTAGATAATTTGAGGTTAATTTTCGTTTCCTTGACCTCACGTCTTATTACAGACGGTCGATAGGGTTACATCTACGTGAAATCGACATAAGTTTTATCAAAGGAGCAGAATCGTAGACTTTCAATATTATCTAACTGTAATTAAGCAAACCAGTGAAATGATATTATTACAGTTATGAATGTTCAATAAAAATTTTAATCAAAAAGACCAACACCGTGCTAGAGGGTGTTGGTCTTTTTGTCGCTGATAGATTTCTCTGACAGCGACAGCACAGATTGTTTTACCAACCGGCCACCAATCTGCCTCTGGTGACACCGGTGGGAAAAGCAATTAGTCTGCTGAACGCGGTCTCCTCGGAGATCGACGTCTTTTATATTAGTGAAGGTACGTTCAGGGGACAAATACTCTTGACTTTAGAAAGTATCTTGTCTTCCTAATGTCGAACCACCTCTAATGCGTTCCTAGTACTTTGTTGTATTTTTATAATATTTTACCTGTACTTAATAGGCCCCTTAAACATTTTCCTGTTTGTAATGTCTTTTGAGTTAATAAACTGATTTGATTTGATTTGATTAAACAATAATAGAAAATTTCTTCTATATTCGCCATAACTTTGTTTTGTAGATGTTTAATATTTTATTTTTATATACTTTGTATACAACACTCACATTCATTAAAAAAATTAAATAAAAATTATATATCAAACATGTTGTGGACTAACGAATCCTTCATCAGTGATTTTATATAAATATTTGAAATATAATAAAATTGTTTACAAATATGGTCAGTTTTGACAAATATAACATCTGTCAGAACTGACCATATTTGTAAACAATTTTATTAAAACCTGATTGTCCAAAACATGTCTGATATTTAATTTTAATTTTGTTTTAAAGTAAGTGTTGTAAAAAAAGTATATAAAAAAGAAAAAGACATAATTTTATTATATTTGAAATATTTATATAATATCACTGATGAAGGGCTGGTTAGTCCGACACATATTTGATATTTTATTTTTTTAATAAATGTGAGTGTTGTATACAAAGTAAATATAAAAAAGAATATTTAAAATTATGTAAAAAAGAAGCATTAATAATAAATGCTGATATAAGAAAGGAATGTAGAGCGGAAGAAGGTATTATAAACAAAATTATGAAAGGATCGCTGCGTTGGTTCGGACATATGGAGCGCGTGAATGGAGAAAGAATGGTTAAGAAAGTATACGTTAATGATGTAAATGAAGCACGGAGTCGAGGCAGACCGAGGAAAACATGGCATGATCAAATTAATCAAATTTTAAAGGTTGGTCATGTTAGAAGTCGGAAGAATCGACGTACGTGTATGACTCGCTGTATGAATGTGGAGGAATCTAGAGAGGTGGGCCAGGATAGAGTAGTTTGGCGGTCCATTCTCTCTGCCTACCCCTGCGGGGAAACGGTGTGATTGTTTGTTTGTTTGGTTGTTTGTTTAATAATAAAAAAATCTAATATTAATATAATATTTACTTCTGATTTTATTTCATAATAAAGAGATGTGAGGCCGCGCGGGAGATATATAAGGTTAAAAGAATAGATTAAATGTGGTCTGTCACCCTTTTGATTGATGACAAGAAAAGGCTAAATTAAATTAACGTAAGTCCCGGATGGACAAGGAACAGGCCTAGATAGTGCAGCGAGACTGACGAAAGGGCGTCGCTGCGTCCTATAACAGTCTCGGGTGGTGGTGGGAACCTTATATATATTAATATAATAATGAATACATATTCAATAGCAATATGAATTTAAAAATGAAACATTTTAATATTATGTCTAAAATCGTCTGAAAGCAAAATATTTAGATCTCCATTTCAAGCACTTCCTCAATTTCCATCACTCCAGTGGCAGAGTTTGACACTTTGGTTTCCGCTGTTCCCGCACTTGACTATTTTTACCAGGGCTGGTTTACCAAGTTTTATCTTCCAGCATAAAAAATTGCATTAACCACTTTAATATTTTATAAATATGTTTTAATATAATTCATTCATTGTTTTATTTTAAATGTAATTAGGAGATTGTTAAAATGTGTATTTTTACTAAAATGTTATACTAATATTGTTAATTGAAATTTCTTGGTAGTAGTTCATTAACTAACTAACTAACTAACCATCACGCCATTTCCCCGGAGGGGTAGGCAGAGAGGATGGATCGCCACACTGGCCTGTCCTGGCACACCTCTCGGGCTTCCTCCACATTCATACATCGCACCATGCACGCACGTCGATTATTCCGACTTCGAATTTGGCTGCCTTTTAGTAATTGGTTAATTTGGTCATGCCATATTTTCCTCGGTCGTCCTCGGCTTCTTTTCCCACTCACACTGCTTGTGTACAACTTTTTAACCATTCTGCTCTCATCCATTCGTTCCATATGTCCGAACCATCTCAGGGATCCTTTCTTAATTTTAGTCTTACAGTCATCTGTCTTACATTTCTTTCTTATTTCATCGTTCGGTATTCTATCATACAACGTTTTCCCGCACATTCTTCTTAGTGATCTCATTTCTACGGCGTTTATCCTGCTTTCATCCTTCTTTTGCCAGCTCCAAGCTTCACTTCCATACATGAGAGTTGGCACTAGAACTCCATTGTGTACTGCCATCTTATGCTTCTGTGGATATATTTCTATTTGCAGTAATGAATTTGAGTGCGCCATTTATTTTATTCCCAGCACCAACCCTACTTTCGATGTTTTTCCCCATTTTTCCGTCTCTTGTAAACATGCTTCCCAGATACGTAAATTCAGTAACTTGCTCCAATTTCTCGCCCATCGCACTTATATCACAAATCGTCATACATTCTTCTTTCTCGAAAACCATCACTTTAGATTTAGACACATTCATCACCAAGTCACTCTTTTTGCATGCCTCATACATCCTTGCCACTAAGACTTGCAAATTGTCTTTACTGTCAGCGATTAACACAGCATCGTTTGCATATAACAAACAGCTGACTGACAAACAATTCATCTTAGCACCAGCGTCTATGCCTTCAAGTTCTTTCATACACTTGTCCAAGTATAGATTGAACAACCACGGGGACATCACACAACCCTGTTTGACACCTTTGGTGATGTCAAACCAAGATGTGACAGCCCCATTAACCCTGACACAACAGTAGTTCATTATTTAAAATGAAATTAAAATAAATAATTTATTTACTTTAATTCCACTTAAGTTTGCGGCTTCGACTGATATTGAAGATACGATATTTTCACACAACGTTTTGATTGGAATGAATAACTGCATTTAAATAATACTAAAAATAAATAGTTTGCAATTTCAGAATATCGTGAATATCTTACATGGAACGCTCAATCAATATTGCATATGAATAAAATAATTTAAGTTTTGAAATTAAAATAATAAATATTAATATAAGTATCATGGTCTTGATGTTTTCAAACGTAATTTACTGTTCGATTTGGAACACTGTTGTAACGGCTGTTTCACCAACCAATGTTGATATCATCTGGTTTTACAAACATCAGTTGTTTGATACATGTCAACATTGGTTGGCAAAACAGCTGTCGTGACAATTTCATTGAATTTAAATAATGAAATTGTGATATTATAACAGTGTTCCAAATTAAATATTCAAAACGATTTATTACAATTATTGATAAAATTAATAAATTATTAAGAAAAAAGTCTGTTTATTTCTATGTTTAAAAGTTTGTTTTATTTTATTAAAATAAAATAACCTTTATTATCTTAATTTAAATGGAAATTTAAAATTAAAAATTGTTTTATACATTTTTTTAAATTATCTTGAGTAAGAAAATTATGTATTATAAATATTTTAAAAAAAAACTAATTTAATAATCACTTGTTTTTTTGCCACTTAGCTCACCCAATAATCTTCGTGATGACTAATTTTTGTGTGATTTACTTCATTACTTTTATCTTCCCTTTATTTCTTTATCAAAAGTTTGGTTTTTATTTAATACTCTTGTCAAAAAAATCTGATTTGATAATTTAAATTTGACTGAAAAACACAAATATTTAGCGCACTGTTTAATATCATTTTGGATTAAGAGTGGATCCAGCCCTGCTTAGCATATAAGAGGTATTAAAAAAGCAGATCCAAATGTAATGTAAAGAGAAGGTACTTTATTTTGATTACCGTGCCAGCTTTGACGTCACATGATGAATTGGAAAATTAAGTTACCAATGAGGGTAATCGAATTCTGACAGTTTTTTTAATACTTTCATCAGCCTGAACGATAGACTTTGTACTAAATTATCGGCGTACTTGATAGATTGATAATGGCTTTATTTTATGGTCAACATAATCGATCATTTCTCAACTCAACTCTTTTTCGACACAGATTTTTTTGGTAAATTTCAATTCGCCATATCGATAAAATACATTACGTTCTACACGAATTGAAATACAATATTATTTTGCTTTTATTCTTCCTATCTTATTTCCTGGAATTGTTTTTTGTATGATTTTTCTCGAGCCCAAATAATTAGTAACCCTCTTGATAAGGGGTCAATAGTTATGTATCTGTGACAGACTTGGAGTGTTTTACTGTACGGCTGCGAGACTTGGTGCCTAGGCGAAAGAGAGTGCAAAAGGTTGGAAGTATTTGAGATGTGGACCTACTGACGAGTTGCCCATGTTTCATGGAGGGACCATATTACAAATGAAGCGGTTCTCAGCAGAGTTGAAGAGAGTAGACACGTGTTGAACACCAAAGCGGAGAAGCGCGCAAGATTCAATCAGTCATGTGTTGCGACACGAATGTTTTCTGCATAATGTGTTGGAGGGAATGGTCGAGGGATCGATTGGCAGAGGACAACTTCGCTAAGAGTACCTAGACCAGATTTGCCGAGATATGGGCTGCACCTCTTATGCGGAGTTGAAGAGAGTTGCCGAGGACCGAGCGGAGTGAAAGAGGAGATACGTCGCTTTGCTGCAGACCAATCATTAGATTGAGACCGGAGAAAAAGACAGACTATATTTGCAGTTCACACATAGATGTATCTTTATTTACTTAACTTCTTCTCTGTACTTCAGTTCCTAACTACTAAATGATGGGTAATGTTATATAAAATTAGAATACGCGAGTGGTGTATGGTCTCCATACCAGCAGAAGTATGTGGAGGTATTAGCACAAATCTAGAAAAAAAAATCTGAGATACCTCTACATGCGGATGAATGGGAAAAATTTCTGGATCCAAGATATATGCACCACAATGATCTATTGATTAACACAGAGTACCGCAGTCTCGAATCAAGAAGAAAAGACATGATGATCTTAGGATTTAAAATACTCTGTAACCTCATTGATAGCCCATACTTCTTAGAGTGTTACGGCTTCAATGCACCGGACAGGTATGCTCGCGCTAGAAGACACGATATATTGTGCATACCGCATAGCAGAACAAATGTCGTGGCGCAGCATACAATGACCCGGGGTATGGTGCTCTTGAATGAAATATCATTCGATATGGACATTCTCCAAATGACCTATAAGGATCATACAGACACATCACAATTGATGTGTTTTATTTTAACATGTATGTCTGTGTCATTTTTGTAAAATGTATACAGTTATTGGGTTCTAAAAACCTGTTGTATACAATAAAAAAATAAAAAAATATTTAATTAATTTTTTTTTTTAAATGCGATAATCCGTCTGCAAATGGAGTCAACTGCAGTAGGAGACAATTTTTTTTTCACTGCAAATAAAGCCAGCCGCACAATGAAGGTTAAGCAATGGAACTACTCTCAGTATTACGATGCTGTGCTTAATAAACAAATTATATTTTATACAATATATGAGAAGATAACGTACTATTGAAAACAACATAACTGAAAGTCTTACGTGTAGCATGGCTCTTTCGTGTTTCCTCTGTGCTACACGGATTCTCCTTATGGACTATCGACTTGGTGAGGGTAAGCGTTTCTGCTCCATATGTCAGTACTGGAAGTACGATAAGAGTTTACTCACATTGAAATCAAACTCAAGACTTTTCGTTACCGCTGTAAAAATGGGATTATCAATCTTTAATATTGTAATATTGGCCCGAATCTATTGGCCCCAAACAGTGTCAAATGCCGCTCTCTGGACTATGGCAGGCGAAAAGCCAATTAGAGAACAGGTCGCTAGACGCAAATGGCAGTGGATCGGTCACACTCTGAGACGGAGCCCAGCCTGCATCGCTCAGGGTGCGCTAGACTGGTCCCCTATGGGGGGAAAGAGAAAGCGAGGCAGACCTAGAGCCACATAGAGAAGAACCCTGCAGGACGAAGTTAAGGCGGCAGCCCTCACTTGGGATGATGTTAGGCATCAGGCATGCGATAGGGTTGGGTGGAGAAGGTTCCTTGAGACCCTATGCACCACGGAAGTGTGACAGGACAAAAAGAAGAGAAGAAGAAGTAGAATATTGTAATATATTTTTTCTGTTGTGTACCCTGTATTATTTTGATCAAACAACATCCATAAATACGTGTTGTTTGTGTGTAAATAAAAATATGTCTCTATATTTATATGGCATCGGTCAACGCGTGTCCTCGTGTATGCCATGGCCACTGAAACGTATTTATTCAAAGGAATACATCTGCGGGATCTTTTTATATTTCTCCCGCTCCCCCGAATAGCCCGTATTTCATTGTGCGTACATCTTTATAGGTGGTATTGTAATAACATAAATTCCAATGCGAAAATTCGACAATCGCCTTCGAGAGAGAAATATGTATCTTTATATGACCTCCCCGTGAATAAACGATGTACAAGCGATTTGTCGGAGGCGGTAATAACTTCACTTTATTTACTCGCGTAATACGTAAACAATTTCGGAAAGTCTTATGGGCAACCTTTTCTTTATTATTTTCTTTGGGACATTTCCCGGATACTCGTGACCCACGTAAAAGTTACAAAAACAATGCGATATCCCCGTGCTTAATTTGGTTTCTTTTTCAACACAGGTTACCATTAGTTGGGTATCGTTTGTCGCTCAATTATGAAGCCTTTTTTTCTTTACCTTATTCCTTCTATTTATTTAAACCTTTCATTACGGCTAGGTCAAATACGAATCGTACCGTCAAATACGGCGCGAATATTTCTAAAGATTTTTTGTGTTGAAAACTTATATTTGAAAGATAAATGTACGTACCAGGGCTATTTTCGCATAATATATTTGTTCGGTTATCCTTTAGCTATCAGATGATGAATAAAAAAGTACTTTATGTATTAACACACCACACAAAAATAATAGAAATTGATTTTAAACATATTCAGAGTAGAATTTATCACAATTTATAATAAATAACAAATAATAATACAACGAAACGTCGAAAATTGAATGCGCGCGTGACGCAGGACAAACGAATATAGCATTATGGCGGCCGATGGGATACTTCACAGATGTGATTTACCGACAGCGCGCATGTAAACCGTAATTATGACGAAATAAAACACATTTAATTTATTATCTTTACAGATTTCTGTAAAATATATATGTAGGTAAGTATTGTAGTAATTTGTGGTTCCAAATTCTTACAATAAATATCACTACGAGTACTGCAAAGTCGCAAAACGATATATCACGGTTACCGATGTTAACGGTTAAGAAATTTTACACGTGATATGTCGGCTACCGATGCGAATGGGATAATGATATAATTTTTTTTATATTAATTTATTAATTAATTAAACCTACTTGCATTGACAGGGTTATATAACAAAGTTTAAACAAATAGAATATTTTGTCATATGAGACAATGTTTATGTAAAAATAATTTCAATATTAAAAACACATAATTTTGCTTATAAATTAAGGAGTGTTTTTTTTGTGTGACTAGGTTGCTTATAACAATGAAATATATGGGTCCACAACGAGAAACAATATAAATGTTAGTATCGATAGAACATTTTCAAGGGAATTTGAAAACATATATTTTTTCAAGGGTTTAAAAGTGTTTAAAAACTTACCGTTTGTCACTCTAAAAATGTTCACGTCCACATGAGTGCGTCCAGTAACATTTTAATGGGTTTTTTATTCGAATATCTTTTTTGTGTATATTAGATATTATTGTATTTTATTATAACTTCAATATAATATGTGTTGTATTTTAATTGTTTTATTTTAGTTGTAACAAGCGTTTTTTTTTCTATATAAATTACCTTAAAAAATAAAAACAGTGACATAATCACATGAAAAAGAATACGAATTCGGAATAAAAGCTGTTTATATAAAACTTTTTTATAAATTTAAGCTATTACAGATTTTTTATATATTGATAAAATAAATACAAAAAAATTATTAAATGAGTTTGTCATAGAAATTTATAGAAAAAAAAAATTTATTTGTGATTATTAGTTTCGTTCGATATTCATTTTTAAATTAATTTTGACCCTATAACTTTTCTCTAGTAATATTATTTCGTATGTAACGATCGTTAACAAATTTTCGAAAGCAAATCAGTGTATAAGGAAGATTTACAGGCAATCTAGTATACTAGTTAATCACAATTTACATTCGAAGAAGCCTATTCCTATAGGGGCACTGTAATGCCAATGTCGAAAGTTTGTAATCAATGAAAATCAGTTTGTATTGTTTCTTAAATCTAGTATAATATTTTTGAGCTTGATAAATTACTGCTAACATTAGTAAACAGAAAATGGTCAAGATCATAATCGCTAGTCACAATGGTGGTCTAAGTCAGCGCTGTCCAACTTATTTGAAACCGGGAGCCGTTTTTTCTTCAAACATTTCGGTGACCAAAGAGGATAGGTAAAAGAAAAGTTTGTTAATGTCATTTCAAAAGTTATTTTATTTATACCAGAAAAATAACGCATAAATCGACATATAGTAAGACAAGACGTTGTGAACGCTCGGACCACTTTCGATCGATCGGGCCGACAAGGGATGTTGCCAAAAACATAAAACTAACAAGTATTTTTTTGTTTCTTAAATAATGATGTAAAACTCTTTATTAAATAATAAATGCGAATGCTTAAGGACACTGTCTGGGACAATAAGCATATGCTAGTGGAAAGCAAAGTTAGAATTTATAAAATATGCATCAGGCCCATAATGACATACGGAATCGAAGCAAGAGCAGACAATGTCAGAAGGAAACATTTCTTAAGAGTAGCAGAAATGAGAACATTGCGACCTATTGTGGGGAGAACCCTTAAAGATAGGATACCTAATGAAGAAATTCGCAAATTCTGCAAAATTGAAGACATAGTGAGATGGAGTAGGCAGAGAAGACGATTCTGGAGGGTATACATCGAGAGAATGGATCCAGCAAGAATTCCTAATATAGTGATGTACGACACTCCAGAGGGCCCTCGACCACCAAAGAGATGGAGAGAAGGCTGGTCGTCTTCATCACAGGAAGAAATTTGATATCCTGCATAAACAGATCGCAAGATCTACAATAAGAAGAAGAAGAAAACGTTTGTTTTCTAGAAGTTTTTTTAATAATTTATGTGAATGACATGATTCGCCTGTCTAATGACATTTGATAATGTCATTCACATAAAATTTAATTAAACTTCTAGAAAACAGACATTTTAATTCGTATTAATTATCTAATTAGTCATATTAAGTTATTTATTTTTAATGCAATATTCCAATTCTTGTCAACAAAAATGTGTTCTTTTCTTTTTCTTCTTCTTCATCTGCTCTATTTAGGACTGTGCCCAGTTATTTCTCGGAGCCTGTTCCTGGGATGTAGAGATGTCCAACTTTCTCGCCATCTTTTGGGTGATTTTCCTGGAGGTCAATTTCCTGTTAGAACTTTATTTGCCGCTATATTTTTATTATTCTTTCAGAACATTTTCTTTCCACAATCTCTCCAGTAGCGTCTTCTCAGTCTTCTCCATCGCACGACATCTTCTACATTGAAGATCTTTTTATTTCAGAATTTCTTACTCTGTCTTGAAGTGTCATTCCCGCAACGAATCGGAGACTCTTCATTTCTGTGGTTCTGGTTCTGTGTTCTTTTCAAGCTTGAAAAATAAAGTAGCATATTTATTTGTTTATAAAAAGTATTTTAATACATACTATTTACTATAATAATAAAATAATATTTACATTTTAATGGTTTACGGGTAATTCTGAACAAATATTTTCTGTTTTATTTCTCGGGACATGTCACGTCAAATATAATATTAAATCTGACAAGGTTTTGCTCCCCAATGTTTGATGAAAAATTTGCTACAAACTGTACAGATCGCGGGCCGCCAGTTGGACAGCCCAGGTAAAAAACCATTTGGCTTCTTTTCTATGGACAATCACCTCGGAGATCTCTGCAAGCTCAGTGACTTGAACATTCGGCAGTAAACACTACTATTTACGAGAAAAAATACACAAATAAATTTCTTGCCCACGGCGCCAAAAAGCTTCAAACTTTCACGAATCGTGCTTTTTGCATCGCGGGACTGGTGGCATAGAACAGACTACTCAACCAAAGAGTTTTCAGAAACTCTCTCAAAATATTTTAAGAGGAGCCTCCCAGACGAAGAGCGCCCTTTAAATGAATCTCTCACGAAAATCATCATCATCACGTAGTCTGGTTCCTTCCATTATTATAATGAGCTATGATTTATTGCGCTGTGAACTTCTTCTTCTTTTTATTCTTCTTCAAGTGTCCTGTCGGGTCCCCTTAACGTTGGCGATCACCTCGGCGAACCTGTCTCTGTCCTGCGCCGCTCGGGACAGCTCCTTTACACTTCGGATGCCGGTCCACTCCCTCGCTTTTGCAGCCAGGACATCTGTCTCCTACCAGGCCCTCGGCGTCCCTCCATTTTCCCCTCCAATATCAGTTGGAGTAGCTGGTACTTTTCTCCACGCAGTATATGACCCAAATACAACCATGAACAATTTTGTGAACAATGGTGTAAATCAGAGGTTCCCAAACTTTTTTTATGCCGTAGACCCCTTGCCGATTTTTTCTATTTTGAGTAGACCCCCTGCTTTCCTAATTGATTGCTAAAAAAATTGGACGCTGCCGAATTTTACTGGCCGGTAGTCGCTGTCGAGTTAAAAAAAGGTCGAGGTATAAAAAAATATAAAGGTCGTTAACGATTTCGATATTCGTATTGCGTTTCAATATTCGGCTTCAATTTAATTTAACCATCTCGTGGACCCCCATTTACATCTCATGAACCCCCAATTTTTTTTCCAACTGCCGTAGACCCCTTGCAAGTTGTCGTGGACCCCTGGGGGTCTATATAGACCACTTTGGAAATCACTGGTGTAAATTAACATATTAAATAATGATATCATAGAGAAGAATATGCAGTCAACGGTATAAAATAGAATACCGAACGAAGAAATAACAAAGAAATGTAACGCAGAAAAAATTATCCCTAAGATTTCTCGTTGTTTACACACTCGTTGTTTGTACCACTCGTTGTTTTTACCACCTGATGATGCCAACATAGTTTGGCAAAACAGCTGTCGCAAAATTTTTATAGAAATTAATATATAAATTGTGATAAATTTGAAACACGTATTATAACAGTGTTTCAAAATTAAACTTGAAACTGAAAATTTCATCAATATTAATTATTTAATATACTTAGGAAATTGAAAATAACTCTGATATATCCATAAAATATTTAAAAACGTGACATTTCTCGGAGTATACCTTCATCTTCAGATGTAAAAATATAATAAAAACTAAACAAAGAACGTATAATATTAAAAAAACGCATTTAAAATTCGTAACAATAATTTAAATTTAAGAAGTAAAATACAAATGAAAAATATTTGTACTTATAACAAATAGCCCAGGTTAATTTTTAAATTTAAATTATTGTATCGAATTTTAAATGCGTTATTTATATAAGTCTTTCTGTGTTTATTTTTCATTATATTTTTACACCTGAAGATGGAGGTATCCTCCGAAACATGTCGTGTTTTTTAATATATTTTTTTAAATATTTATTTTTAATTTAGTTGTTTTCAATTTTCCAAAGTTATTTTCAATTTCCTAAGTTTATTACTGTAGAATTCCCCAGTGTTAATGCCTTAGCGTTCATTAAGTTAATTATTAAAACTAATAACCAACCATCACGCACAGTATTTCAGGCTGAACTCTTCGCCATAGAAGAGGTCCTGAACTGGCTCGTCGCCTAAACCTCGTGGAGGAAGGTCAACGTGTTGACCGACTGCATGAGCGCGACGAAAGCCCTGAGAGACGAAGCGCCCACTAATCCGATGGTCACGAACGTCGATCTCCTACTCCCCACGTGACCAACATTTAATATTTGATTGATTTGATCGTGCCACGTTTTCCTCGGCCTTTCTCTATTTCTAGCTCCGCACTAGTTTGTAAACAAACAAACCATCACGCCGTTTCCCCGCAGGTGTAGGCAGAGAGAATGGACCGCCACACTACTCTATCCTGGCAAACCTCTCTAGCTTCCTCCACATTCATACAACGAGTCGATGCACGTCGATTCCTCCGACTTCTAATTTGACCAACCTTTAAAATTTGATTAATTTGGTCATGTCATATTTTCCTCGGTCTGCCTCGACTTCATACCCCATTTACATCATTAACGTATACTTTCTCCATCCATGCGTTCCATATGTCCGAACCAACGCAGCGATCCTTTCATAATTTTGTTCATATTACCTTGGACTTCATAAACTAGTTTGTAGATAAAAATAGTATATTTATTTAAAACGATGTGGAAAATTCCCAATAAGCACTTTTGAATAAATTAAATCATACAATTATAACTCAGTCTACCGTGGAAATATTATCGGGTGTTTTCTATTAACAAGGGTGAGCTTTTTGTCACCAAATAATTTATTTCTCCGGCAATGGCGGGAAGTGCGTTGATGGTTTTATTATTTACGCAGCTTTGAGAGAATCACAATCGATAATTTAATAATAATTATTGACTCCATTGTTCGTTAACAATCAATCAATGTCGGAGTCAATATGGAGTCTAGAATTCGTTTACGATTGGAGTGCCTGAGCAAATTGTAAATATGCTATTGAAATTAATTATAACAAATTATTTTTTCGATTGCTGTAACCAGATAATAGTGATAATTTAATTTAATTAACAAATTGTCATTATTATTATTGCTATAAAAACAGTCGGAAATCGATTTTTCTTATAAAAAAAATATTAAACACAATTTTCAAACAATAATCTTTTTATTTGTATTTTTCTTTTTTATATATTGTACTTTGTATATATGTCGCCACCACCTAGTTAAATACGCCGCTCAATTGAACGGCTAGGCTGCTAATGAAATGGTGGCATTAAATGAAATGACTAGGCCGGTAGTTGAATAAACTCAACGTTCAATTAATTTAGTTCTAATTTTTACCACTGCAACGCTAGCAGTCATCTAACAATGTTCAACTGTCAGTCGGCATTCGATAACATGTGTTGTTGTAAAAAGTAACTCGATTTTCAAACAAAAGAGAGAGAGAGCATGCGTATAGGGGATGTGGGATATATATTTTTTTTAAAACTAACTCTAACCTAAACGTACTCTTCTTATTTACTAGGTATCGTACGAGTTTTGACATTGGCTTAGCGCTTGTACGGTTATAATGTTCATATTGACGCATAGCGTGTTTATGAAAACATACCTTTATTTTTATTTCTATTTTATTGTATTTTACTTTAACCACCTCAACAGACCGAAAGACCCAATTACAGAGAGGAATTACATCACAATCACCCAGGCTTTAGAAAAAACATTTTTTTAATTATTATTGATTTCAACAAGAATCGAACTTTTAGGTTAGACTTAGTTTTTTAAAAAATAATACATCCCACATCCCCTATCTCCTCATCGAATGTTTACGCAAACGCTAAAAACTTGTTTAACAAAATCCCTATTTTATTTGTGTTCAAATAAATAAATTAAAAATTATTTTTAATTTTACAGATATTTATTATTTTATTCTAAGATTAGTGGTCTGCAAAATATTTAAAATTCTTTGTGGTCCGCGGATGTAAAAATGTTAAGAAACTATGACCTAGAAAACCACCCTATTACACGGAAAAATACACTTCTTTTAAATGAAAATGTGATTTTTAAGAAAATTTAGGTGTCTTGGGTGACAAGTTTACTCAATATGACAATACTCGTATAAACGCACTTATTGTGAATTTTGTTCCCTGTTTGTCTCATGTTACGAGTTTTTGTTTGAATAATATTCGAAAACATTTTGTTTTCATAAAAAAAATTGTTCATTTATTTACAAATGTTTTCGATGGCTTACGCTTTTTTTGATCAATGTTAAAAATAACTTTTTTTAATCTGAAGAAGGATGTCGGTTATCTATTTTAAAAAAATAAACTAAGTTTTGTAAAACTTACAAATAAGTATTATGCCAAATCCATTTTCTTTACCCGGTTCCAATTTCTCTAGTTAAATAATGGTTATTCTACTACACAGGTATAAAAACCCTTTTCTCCCTGGTTTATTTTCTAGATTAAGTCGTTAGACCACAGTTTTCCGTTCATAGCTTCCCACCACCAAGCTAGCAAACTTTCTCTTCTATGAACAAAAACCTACCAGCACAGAAAATAAAAAAAATATGGGAACGTAAATTACTTAAGTTATTATGAAAGTAAAAAGCTACGAAAACTTCGGTACTTATTTCTAAATAGTAATAACATAAAAATATCTTTAAAGCTCTCGTTTTTTTACTTTTTGACGTAAATAAGACAGGAAATACAACAAGTATATCGAGTTGATGTGTGAAAACTGTTAACGTCAAATATTAAAACTGGAGTTGAGATTCAAGGGGTGTTTTTAAGGGTTGATTTTGATATTCTTATTTTCCCTGCGATATCGAGAAGCGGGTTTAACGATTTTGACCTATTTCTCCCGAATGGAAGCTCTTATGAATGAAAAAGTATTTTCAAACTGTTCAAGAAGTAAGTATATTTTATGAGAATGAATTAATAATTTCGGATGGAAATTCGAATGGCGATTAGTATTGAATGTGAGACATACTGGATACAGGATGAGGATATTAAAGAAAGATTGTTATCCTTTTTTATATGACACTCTGACTCCATTTTCAAGCAAATGATTGTACTTTTTTAATGATATTAACAATCAACTAAGTAAATTCAGTACAAAATTAATCATAAAATTTTTATGTAGTTTCACTTTACAATTCTTATCATTATTGATAGTAAAGATATGTGGTTGGGTTCACATTTATCCAATATTGATAATAATAATAAAAACAAACGTGACGATTTTTTAATGAATTAAAAAACTCTTTTATCCATATTTGAAAATATTTTTCTCAACTGAAAAACTATATATCACTATCTCGGTGATGAAGGTGTGTTGCAAACATGTTAAGAAAAATACACAAAAATGGAAAAAATAATATTTTAATGCATAAAAAATACCCTAACATGGCAATACTTGTCATTCTCATAAAATGTAACATCATTTAACT